>PTEX01000267.1:724250-738695 GCA_003342815.1 Eudromia elegans | reverse complement strand
GAGCCCGGCCCCTCCCGGCAGCGCGGAGCCCCCCCGGGCACCGCGCGGCCCGGCCCCGCTCCCGGCACCCACACAGGACGAGCAGCCGGGCGGGCACAGGAGACAACTTTATTAATAGAGTCCAACGGTGTTAGACAGACGACCGAGCAGAGACACGCCGTGGGGACGGGCAGCGGGCGCGCGGCGGGCAGGCCGGGGGCTGCTGCTCGCTTTAGGGACAACCTCAAGCCTTTGTAGTATTATTACTATCATTATGACCATTATTTTTCCTCTGGGCTTTCCTTTAAGACTTTATCTCTTCTGTTAAAATCGCGCTTAAGTAGAAGCAGTGGATGGAGGGGCCGGGGGTGCAGGCGGTGGTTGTTCCTATGATTGTTCCCGCAGTTATGTACAACGTGGGACCGCTGGGCTCGGGGGCTTCCCTGGATCTTTCTGTCGCCATCAGGTAGAAAACGGAGCGCGTTTTACAAAGGTGGGCAAGGCAGCGAGAAAGCAAAGACAGACAGGCGCGAGAGCAGTAGAAATCGGACCAAAAATCTTAAAGAGAAATTTAAAAAGTGCTATAAAACCCCTCGGAAGGAACACCATGCAGTTAAGAAACACAAAACCCAGTCGATTACACAGATCATCTAAAACGGGGATTTTTGTCCATTTCGTCATTTATTTAATTAAAAAAAGGTCTTTTTTTTTTGTAATAGAAAAAAGCTAAAATTGCAAGGTTCGGGCCACCCGGCAGCAGTAGCTAGAGGGCCAAGGAGAGGGAGGTCCCGGCTCCGGCCCCTCGGCGGCTCCCGGCGCTCGGTGGCACCGTGGGGACAACAAGGGGACGAGTTAGTGCAATTCTGGACCCCCAGCCCGGTGGCCCCGGGCCCACATGTGCCAGGGGGCCCGGCCCGCCCGGGGGCCCCACGTGGGGCAGGAGGAGGCTCCCGGGCGGGAAGCCCAGGGAAACTTGCCCTGCACCAGCCTGAGGGACGGGCGGCGGCGCCGCCTCCATGTCCCCTCCGGGAGCCACCGGGATCCCTCCGGGTGACTCCCGGTGCTTCGGGCGGCTCCAGCCAGGCCCAGCGCGTAGGGCTGGAGGCCACCAGAGCCACGGGGCATGGGGGGCTGGAGAGCAGGGAGGGAGGGACCCCCGTGGGGCAGGGAGCCGGGGGCTACCCGGGGCCACCGCTGGGTGCTGCGGTGACRGAGAGGTGACAGGGGCAGCGCCCCGGGGAGGAGGGCAGGGTGCCCGCCGCGGCCTCTGGCGCCTGCTGGGCAAGTGTCTCGTACAGTCAGGACAGGAGCAGCACAGCACAGTCATCACAGCGAGTACAAAAGAAAGCCCAAAACCAGGAGGGGCGACGCGCGGGGCCGGGCCCCGCCAACGCACACGGGTCCATCGAGCAGGGGTCTATTTACAGCGGGTCCTTAAGCCTATGGCAGCAACGCAAGAGGAGGCAGCGGGCAAGCGGTGGCGGCCGCGCCGCGGGGCGAGGCGGGACGGGGAGCACCAAGGGGGCGCCGCGGGCGGGCGGCGCCGGCAGCTGAGAGCACCAGGGGTGGAGGCGCCAGCGCGAGGCGGGGGCGGGAGGCGGTGCCGGGCGCGGAGGGCACCCGTGGCAGCCGCTCCGGGTGCCCGCTCCAGGCCCCGGCGAGGCCGCGGCCGCCCGGCCCCCGCGGGCGTTAAGGCAGCGTGGAGCAGCCTCCGGGGCTGGCAGGGCACCCGCGGCCGGGGCAGGGGCCGAGGAGGCGCCGGGCACAGCCGGCCGGCCCAGGGCCCCGGCGCAGAGCGGGGCCGCGCGGGACACCCCGGCTCGGCCTTGTGCTTCGGGGAGAGCGGAGCCGCCGGCCGGGCGCCGCTCCGGGCGCATCCCGCTGCCCCGCGCGGCCGAGCCGGGAGGGCCCAGGAGGGGGCAGTGGGGACTGGAGAGCGTCCCGTGAGCACCAGTTTAGTGACAGAGGCGGCTGCAGTGGTGGGAGCGACGGCTGCGGAAGAGACCAAGAGCAGAGGGAGCTGCTCGAGGGAAGCGATGGGCACCAGGCCACGGGCTCCAGGCCGGGAGAGGGCAAAGAACCAGAACGAAAAAACAGGAGGGGCCAAAGCAAAGTGTGGACTCGGCCCATGGAAAAGAGGAGGGGGGGGCAAATAAAATAACCGGAGGAGGTGCTGAATTGGGTCCGGGCTCCTCGCGCCCGCAGCGGCTCCTTCCCCGCGCGCCCGGGAGCCGCAGGCAGCAGCGGGAGGACCCGCGGCGCCCGCTCCCCCCGCGGCCCGGCCTCGCCCAGGCGGCTCCCGCGGGTTCCTGCCCTGCGCGGGCGCTTCCTGCGGCTCCCCAGCGCGCAGCCCGCCCCGAAGCCCCGGGCTCGGCACTGGGGACAGGAGAACAGAAAGAACCACCCGAAAGGGAAACCAGGCGTCTCCTACCCGCAGCGGCGGGAGGGGAGACGGCACCTCGCGCTCGCCCACGCCCRGAGCTCCCCCGAGCCCCCGGGCCCGCTCCGGAGAGCGGAGGGAGGAGCGGCCCGGCCGCAGCGCCCGGGGCTGGCTCGTCTGCGCCTCACAGTGTCGACTGCAGGTCGGGATCCACCATGGTCTCTCGGTCCGGAGACTCGATGTAGTTGGCGGCCTCCTGGAGCTTCAGCAGCATGGCCATCTGCGGGGACGGGCGGCGTGAGCCCCCTCGCTGCGCCCGGCAGGCCCCCAGGGGACGACTCCCCGCTCCCCGGAGAGCACCCGGCCCTCCCAGCCCTGCCCTGCAAACCGGGCAGCCCCTGAGAGTGCCCCAMGGCCAAAGCAAGGCCCTGAGCCCCTGCAAACCCCCCTCCCGGGGCCAGGCCCGGCCTCACGCCCAGGCAGGACAGGCACCCCCTCCAGCAGCCGGGTACCCCTTGCAGCGGCCGGGCACCCCCTGCAGTGGCTGGGCAGCCCCTCCGGTGGCCGGGTACCCCCTGCAATGGCCGGGCACCCCCTCCAGCGGCCGGGCACCCCCTCCAGCGGCCGGGTGCCCTCCAGCAGCATCTCCACGTGCAGCACGTGGGGATGGGGATGGGGCTGGCACCAGCCCCGCTCGGCGCACGCGGCTCCGTCACAGCGCTGCATGGGACACGCGGCACCCACGGGAGCCCCACGCGATGCGGCCCGACGGCCCCAGCGCCAGCACCCCGCACCCCTCGCTCCTCCCAGGAGGCGCCTGTATCCCTAAATTCAGCTTCTTAAACCCAAAACAGCAGCCTGGAGGAGGAAGTCCCGTTCGATCCCGCTTGCTCCTTGCCAGCGGCACCACCCGACCCGCGGGGCCCAGGACGAGCGGGGCACAGCCCTACCAGAGGGTCCGCGTCCAGGGAGCTGGGCGTCGTGTCCTTGACGGTGCGCTCCTCGGCAGGGGAAACGGCGCTGTGCGGGCCCACGGTGGGCGGGGGCAGGTGGTAGAGCTTGGACTGGTCCTGCTGCGCCGACGGCCAGGGCAGGGTGTCCCGCACCCACTCCACGGGGTCCTCCCAGGCCGCCTTCTGCCCGTGGACCTGCAGGCGGGGAGCACGAGGCGGCCCCGTTCAGCCGGGGCTCCGCGCACCGTGCCAGGCCCGCGGCGCTGCCACCCGCTGCGGGGAGCGGCGCAGGGGCCATGGGCACCCAGCACCTTCCCCGCCTGCSCTCCCCGCCCCCTGCGAGCCTGGCCTGTACCTTGAGCCCATCTTTCGCCCCCTCCTGCAGGTAGGGAATGATGGAGTTATTCCACAGGTCGATAAACCAGGTCCGGAAATCCTCAATGCCGACGGGGCAGGACAGGAAGAAGCAGGGACCTAGAGAGGGCAGAAGCAAAGCTGGGGACTCTGGTGCTCCTGTGCCCACACGGGTGCCACGGGGGAGGCCAGCCCAGGTGCCGGGCACCGCGCGGGGGAGGGCAACGGCCACGGCCTGGGAGCAGCACCCGGCACGGGACCTGCCCGGGAGCGGGAGCAGAAAGCGACGTCCTGGGAGACACCGGGGCTCCCACTATCCACCCACGCCCCCAAGAGCGCCGTGAGGCAGAGGGAAACCGGCCTGGGAAATCGAGGCCACGGAACGGCGYCAAAACAAGGAAACTTTGGCACCACCGCAGCGCTGGGTGCCGCGCGGCAGCTCCCCCGTGTCCTGCGGGGTCCCCCCGCCCCGGCACGGCCTCGCCGCGGGGCCGTCCGTACCGATGAGGAAGTCGGACGTGCTGTGTTTCTCCAGGAAGGTGTGCAAGTGGTACCAGAGCTTGGGCACCCAGTCCAGCACGCGCAGCAGCTCCTCCTTGTTGGCGTTGACGTCAGTGTCCGACTCGAGCAGCTTCCGCCGCAGGTAGCGCACCAGGAAGCCGTTGGCCGGCTCCACGTTGTTGGAGAAGGTCAGCATCCTGCGGGCGGGAACGGCTGCTCAGGAGCGCGTCTGCCCCGCCCCGGGAAGGGGCCCCAGGGCTGCCCTAAGGGCAGCAGTGACGGGCTCCGGGCTCCCAGCCCCACGCGGACGCTCCCCGTGGCCTCTGGAGGGGTCCGACACACACCTGAAGCTGAGGTGGAGGCCGTGGTTCGGGGTCATCTTCACGGGCTGGTTGGTGGTGCCAATGATGTAGGGGCTGAGAGCAAGACGAGAGCCATGAGGAGGAGCCCCCGGGGCTGTCCCCACGCCCGGCGGAGCCCCAGGGCGCCCAGGGGGCGTGCCGGGGCCCTGCAGCGCCGTCCCCGTGAGCGGGAGCGTGGGGCGGTGGCGCTCACCATTTGTGGTACTTGCAGGTGAGCGCGCCGTTGACCAGCTCGCTGATGGAGCCCGCCTCACTGAGGTCGTCCAGGAGGATGACGAGCGGCACGTCGGCCGTGCCCGTCTCCCGGTCGATCTGGTTGGCCAGGTTGGAGAGGTACAGCTGCAGGTCCTGCGAGGACGGGCACTGGGCGTCACGCGCAGGGCCGGGCCGCGGCACTGGCACTGAAGGGCAGCGCCAGCTCCCGCGYGCCCACCTTGCACGACTGCTGGTGCATGTTGAAGGTGCTCACGATGCCCTCGGTGACGTCACGGCCCGAGCGCTCCACCAGGTACTCGGCCAGGCGGTTGGTCAGGTAGGTCTTGCCGGTGCCGCTGGGGCCCGACAGGATGAGGCGGCGGTGCTTGAGCAGGAGGCTGATGTAGTGCTGCATCATGGGCTTGGGGATGAGCGTCTCGAACACCAGGCTGTCCACRCACTTCTCCTTCAAGCCTGTGGGCAGAGGAGGGCTGGGGCTCCCGCCGCCCCGCACAGCGCCGCGAGGCCGCGGACGGATGGAGCCCGCCGGGCCACGGAGCCAGCCGGACCTTTGAGCGTCACGGCGATGCTGGTCAGGCCCCGGCGGCAGAGCGGCAGCTCCGGCGGCTCCGTGTCCAGGACCCGCCTGATGTGGCTGATGCTGTACCCGTAGACGGACTCGGTGCTGAGCCCCAGGGTGGAGGCRGGGTCCATTTTGGTGATATAATCCTGCGCAGGGACGGGCAGGCCCGTCAGCCCCTCCAGGAGGCCCCAAGAGGAGCGGGCTGTGCGGCACCGGGCACAGCACAGGGACCGGGACAGCAGGGCTGCGCGAGGCGCCCACGCTCTCACCTTGAACACCTGGCACACGGCCTCATCCAGCATCTTCCAGTCAATCTTCCCGCTCACCTTGGTCCAACCCAGGAAAAACTCCTGCTGCTTGAGGTCCTAAGGGCCGAGGCAGAGCTGGAGCGGGGCGCGCAGCCCTGGGGAGACGTCCTCGCCCCACACGGGACACAGCTCCGGGGCGGCCCCACTGCGCACGCCGCCCGCGCTTACCCCCTTGATGATGTGCTGGGGCGGCATGCGCACCACGATCCGCAGCGTGAGCTCGTCCTTCTGCGGACCCGCGCTAACGGCATCCATGGGGGACACGTCTGGGGACGGCGCAGCGTGAGGCCGGGCCAGCGGGCCGAGCCTGCCCGCGGCACCCGGCGCAACAGCACCAGGCGCCTCCCGGGCCACGCGGTGCCATAGGGAGCCCCCGGGCAAGGCGTGGGCAGGACCCACGCGAGGCCGCCCRCGCTGCAAGGGGCCCTCCCTGCGCCGCGCGCCCCAGCGCTCCCCGCGCCTGCCCACCTGCGTCCGCCGCGCTGGGGCTGAGCGCGTGGCCGAGCGCCAGCGCAAGCGAGCGCCGCGGCGACGACGAGGCCGACGTGCTTGTGACGTGGCCGGGGACGGAGCCTGGCACCGACGAGGGCCCCGGAGCCACTTTCAGCCGGTCGTTCTCAGCCTTCAGGAGATCCACCTCCAGCTGCAGGAGAAACACGGGGCCGCCCAGAGGAGGACTGGACGTCAGCAGCACCCAGGGACACCATGGACACCACGGAGCAGCCCCAAGCAGCCCCAGCTGGAGCTACCAGAGCAAGGTCCCCCGCAGCGCTCACCTGCATGTTGTGCATGGTCTCGCGCAGCTGCTCCAGCTGGTGCGCCGAGTTGAGGGCCTCCAGGCGGATGTCCGTCAGYTTCATCTCCTTCTCCCACAGCTCCGAGCGCAGCTCCGACACCTCCTTCTTCTCCGGCTCCCCCTCGCCGTGGGCTGGGAAGAGCCTGTGCCGGGGCACAGCGCCGTTCGCTCGGAGCCGGGGCGGACGCTCGCGGAGCGGGGCCGTGCGAGGCCGCCGCCCGGGCGCACGTACTCAGCCGTGTCGATGCCCACGGAGGAGGAGGCGGAGGATTTGATGGAGGGCGAGGCRGTCTCGGTGGAGCTGTGCTGCAGCTTGGGCGAGGAGGGCGCCGAGGAGTCCGGCGTGGCGATCTCCTCGATGTCCGAGTAGGACGAGGCCGACTTGGGCCCCTTCTTGATGCTGAAGGCCTTGTTGAAGGAGCTCCGCAGCTGCGCGAGACAGAAGGGCAGCTCAGGAGCAGCCAACCCGCTCGGGCCCGGCCCCACSTCGCCCCCCGCGGCCCCATCGGCTCAGCGCCAGCAGAGAGCTCAGCCCAGCCCAGCGCCACCACGACCGGCCCCAGGGCAGCGCCAGCCCTGCAGCCATCACTGCCCAGGGAGGACACGCGGCCACCGGCTCCGCTGGCGCCCAGCGGCACGCGGCCCTCCACAGCAGGACGGCATCAGCCCCCGCGGAGGAGAACCCGAGGCCCTGGGGAACCTCCCCAGCACCCYCGCGTGCTGCCCGGCTCCACGGGGCAGGGCGGCCCCCAGCCCACGCTCCCCCCAGAGCCACGTCCTGGTGAGCAGCACTCTGAGGGAGAAGGTGCCACAAGGTGCCCCGGGCCCCGCAGGGCCGGGGTGCTGGTGCAGGGGGCAGTTCCAGCCCTATCACCCACCCTGCTGCCGGCCGGGGCGCGCGGGCACRGGCGGGCAGGGGTGGCCATGCAGCATGCACCCCGCACACGGCACACATGGACACAGCAGTGAGGACAGACGCACGGACCCCACGGCGCRACCCCAGCCTCGGGGAGCGCGGCAGCACCCCCTGCACGTGCCCGAGGAGCAGGGCCCGCTTGGAGCGCAAGGCGGAGCAAGCCCRGCCCCGGGGCGGGCAGGATCCAGCCCGTCTCCCGCAGGCACCGGGCACACGAGCCTGGACGTGCCCTCGAGATGGGAAAACGCCACCTCGCACCGTAAAGAACAGGGCGAGTGCCAAGCTCWGCTCGAGGGCTGAGGAGCCAGGATGCCCTGCGTGGGTCCTGACAGGGACAGAGCAACTCGGCAGCACTTGGTGGCCCTGAGGACACATCAGAGCAGCCCGGGCTGCCGCAAGGCTCAGGAGCCCATGGCCGGGCTGCTCCGCACTGCGACCCTGGGCCTGGGCGAGGAGCTGCAGCGTCCGAACCTCCGCGATGGAGCAGGACGTGGGACACCTGCCTGCGGCGCCCAGGCTCCCTCCCCAACACCAGCGCCCTGGGCGCAGTGCGGAGGCCGCCGCCCCGGGCGCGGTGGTGAGCGCCCCGTGCCCAGCGCAGCCCACCCTGGCTCRGCCCTGCTGCCCCATGAAGCGCCCGAGGCAGCGCGTGGGCACGCGTGGGGTGCCGCCGTGGCCCATGCAAGGGGGTTAAGTGCCAGTGGRATGGATGGGATGGTTTTAGCGGCATAAGTGCCGTGCTGCTGCGAATGGAGCAGGCGCCGGTGAGCGGGCACGGCRCTGGGTGCAGGGGACGGCACAGGACTTACCTCGTACACCTGGAAAAAAAGGGTTGAGGTCAGCGTAGGGGGAGAGAAACAAAACAGAGCAAGACTTAATCACACGCCCAGCGTGGGCGGCGAGCCGCGCTGCCCGGGGCCGGGCATCCCGCGTGGAAGGGACACACAGGCGGAAAGGCCGCGAGGGACCCGGCCTGCGGGGCCAGGGCCGGACACCTGGAGGGGCTGTGGAGTGCCAGGGAAGGCCCTGGCCACCTGCACCGAGACGCCCATCCACGGCGGCCACGTGCTCCTCACCAGGGGACGGGGGGACCGACACCACAACGCCAGCCAGGGCGGAGAGCAGCGCCCACCGCYGCCCCCACCTGCACGCTGCCCAACCCACCCAGCTCTTCTTCTTCTTCTTCTTGGCGTCGGCGTCCTTGCTGCTGCCGATGCTGGAGTGGCTGGTGATGCTGTTGAGGCTGGAGATGCTGTCGGAGGAGTTCTGCCGCTTGATGCGCAGCTCTGCGGGCGCCACGGCAGCCGGAGGGAGCGGGGAAAGAGCGGTCAGCCCGTCCGCACGAGCGCAGCGGGAACCACGTGCTGCCCCCGCRCCTCCGGTGACGTCCCCTCCGCCCCCAGCGCTCCCCGCTCCCTCTGGGCCACCCACACACCTTCTCAGGGCACCCTGAGAGACAACGGGGCCTGTGCGGGGCGCAGGGCACCCRCGGGCTGCCAGGCCTCACCTTTGGGTGTGGTGTCGGTGCCATTGAGCGCCCCTTGGATGACGGCTTGGGCCTCCGAGTTCTTCTTCTTGAGGAAGTCGATGGTCTCGCGCAGGTCCAGCAGCTCCGTGTCCTGGGGAGCCAGGAGCCATGGGGCACCCCCGGCAGTGCAGGGCCCAGGGCAGAGCTGCCCTGGGCCCCCCCAACCCTCCTGTAACGGGTGTGAGACCCGGAGCCGGCAGCACCGCAGGGCCCCCGCGGCACCCACCTTCTCCTCGGCGGTCTCGGCCAGGTGCCGCAGGCGGGACGTCATGCTCACCAGGCTCTGCTCGAAGGCCGCGACCAGGTTGGCCTAGGGGACAYGGAGAGGGGGTGAGCACCCGTTCATCAGGAGCACCCGCCGCGGGGTGGCTTTGCCCAGAGCCCCGGAGTCGCTTGGCCAGGGAGTCCGGAGAAGGGGACCACGAGTAGGAGGCGACRGGAACCGGTAAAGACATGGTGCAGGGGCAGCATGTGCCCGGGGCGGGCGGGGAGGCGGGACCCACCCGGGAGGCTCTGCAAGGTGCTGCCAGCACCGGTGCCAGGCACGGGGCACCACCAGGGCGGCCCCGAGGGAGCCRCAGGTGCTGCAGAGCAGCCCGTCCCACGCGGGGCGCCGAGTGTGGGGACTCACRTTGGCCGACAGCTGGGACGTCAGCGTGGCCACCTTCTCCTGCGAGGACTCCAGCTCCCGGCGCAGCTTGCGGATTTGCTGCGGGGAAAAGCGCGGCGCGGGTGAGAGGGGCCGGGCGGCGGCGGCGGGGCCGGGCGGCGAGCGCGGCRCACAGACCCACCTCCGACTGCATCTTCTCCTCAGCCTGGCGACGTGCGAGGGGAGACACACAGAGGGGGCAGTGAGGAGGGCAGCGCGCACAGAGCGCCCCGCGCCGCCCGCCCGGCCCCGCCGCCCCGGTCCCCCGCCGGGCACCGTGGCTGCCGCCCGGTGAGGGGCTCCCGCGCGGAGGCGACGCTTACGGAGGAGTAGGTGGAGGAGGCGCTCGACGCCAGGGACAGCACGGATCCGTGAACTGCGACAGAGCAGAAGAGGCCGCGTGAGGCTGCGCCCMGCCCGGGACTGTGGGGATCGCGTGGGGTAGGGAGCAGCGGCCAAGGGGAGGCAGCGGCGCAGGAGAGGTGAAGGGAGCGACGGCGGCTGCACCCGCTGCCCGGCACGCGCCCCCCCCCGCCCGCGGCACTGGGAGCCCCCTGCTCGGCACCCTCCTCTCCGGCTGAGGCCGGGGGCTCGGCCACCCTCCCAGCTGAGGGATCTCCCTCCCCGAGGCCACGGGAGCCCGGGCAGTGGCGCCGCTCCCGCTCACCGTCGTCCACGGGGTCGCGGAAGGAGCCCGAGCGGATCATGCCCTTGGGCTTGTCTGCCAGGGAGAGGGTGCTGCCCATCTGGGAGGTGCTGTACAGCTCGAAGGTGGAGTCGTGGGTGGGGATGCTGTTGGAGCGGGTGATCCGCGGGGCGGTGGCGGCACTGGGGCTCACTGCAAGGACAAGGCGGGTGAGAAGCGGGGTCAGGGTCGCGTCGGCACCCGGGCCGGGCCCAGCGAGYGGCTGGGGGCAGCCGGGGTAGGAGGGATCCATGGGAGGCAGGGAAAGGAAGCAGGGAGCACGGTCCCAAAGCAGTGGGACTGGAGGAGAGCCAGCCCGAGGGCGGATCAGAGCCACCCCGGACGGCCTGATGCAGAGGTGACAGACGCCTCCCTGGTCCCCAAGCCACAGGCAGCAGGTCGGGGGGCCAGAGGCGCCAGGCACCAAGCGCCAGCGCTGCTGGGGGCATCACGAGGGGCAGAAGAGCAGCAGCCACAACCACATCAGCCACCAGCTGCAGGTGCCGCTGCCCAGCGGCCTCGGCCCAGCAGCAGCAGCCAGGGCTCTCCGTGCCCCAGGGCGCGTGGGGCACCGGGATGCGCTGGCGCGGCACACGAGGAGGGCACTGACCGATGCCGGCGAGCGGGCCCTTGGCGGCCAACGGCACGGCAAGTGCGGGCGGCGACGGCAGCTCCGGCTGGTCGTCCGCCTCGGGCAGCCCGCCGATGGTGTGGGAATGGCGCCGCTCCTTGGCCTCCTCCTGGGAGTGGAGCTGGTACCTGCACAGGAGACGGGAGTCAGGCACCGTCCCCAGGCACGTCCCGCCCGGCGCCCGCTCGGCTTCCCGGTGCATGCAGCCCCACTCCGGCGCCCGCGCTCCTTTACCTCAGCCCCTTCTTGGGCAGCGTGTTCCTGTCGCGGTTGGTGCTGCAAGAGAAGGGCCTGGTCACAGCCCGGCCCCGTGGGAGGGCGGGCGCCGCAGGGCCGCGTGCCTGGGCCGCGCTCGGCCCCGTGCCCCGCACAGTGGTGAGGACGGAGCTGCCGAGCGGAGCAGCGCTGCGGCAGGGGGGCTGCCGCGAGCCCGGCCSTGCCGCCCTACCTGTCCAGGTGTGCGAGCCGGGGGCTCCCGCTCCAGCCCAGCTCGCCCGCCTCCTCCTCGCCCTCGGCGCTGGCAGCGGGCGCGGCAGCAGGGGCCGGGGCGCTGCCCCCYGCAAAGGCACTGGGCAGGCTCATGGGCATCTGCAGGGACTCCATGCTGCGGTGCAGGCCCGAGAGCTTGGGGTACATCCTGCCCTCCTTGGGCACGCTGAAGCCGCCCATGAGCTCCAGGCCCTGGGAGAAGCTGGCCGAGTTGATGTTGAGGATGGGGGCAGGACTGGGGCTGAAGCAGGGCGTGAGGTGCCCGCCGGCCGGGTGCAGCTCCTGCAGCTTGGCCGTGTGCGYGGGGTGCAGCTCGCTGGCCGAGGGCAAGTCCAGGCTGTTGGAGTTGACCTTGTCCAAGTTGGCCAGCGAGGGAGGCTTCACGTAGCTCTTGGCAGCCGCTCTGGGGGCAAGAGGAGCGTTACCAGGGGCACGGGGCGAGGCGGGCACCAGGCACTGCGGCGCGAGGCGCCGCTCTCCTCTCAGGCTGTCCTACCTGAGCGGCGTCGGGGGCAGCTCGGCCACCTTGGCCGCTGGCGGGACGCTGGCCTGGGCCTTGGGGGTGCTCTCGGGCGAGCCAACGCTCTTGAGCGTCACGCACTCGGAGTCGAGCGCCACAGCCTTGGCCTTGGCCTTCTCCTTCTCGCGATCCGTCTGGTTGACGGGGGCCGGGGCGCCACGGCCCGTGCCGATCTTGGAGGGCTCCTTGAGCCGCGACACCGAGATGCTGCTCTGCTTGGTGCTGAGCAGGCTGGGGTCGATGCTGCTGCTGACGGGGCGGGCGGCGCCACGACCGCCCGTCACGCTCATGGAGCTCGACTTGGCCGGCCGAGGGAGGCTCCGGTACTGGATGTTGGAACGGGCTCCCGGGGCCAGGAACCCGGGTTCGGCTGCGTTGGACACATCCAGGCTCGTCTTCCTCCCGCTCACCGGCTTCACGGGGATGCCCGAGCTCTTCTGGATCTTGCCCAGGGTAGCCGAGCCCCCGGCCTGCATGACGGTGGCTGTGCCGGTGGCRGGAGCCGGCTTCTTGTAGCCGAAGGAGCCGGCGGCAGAGGGGCGCGTGAGGCCCGAGGGCGGCTTCTTGGCATCGGCGAGGCGGTCGCGGCCGGCGTCGGAGGAGGAGCGCTGCAGGCCCGTGCTCTTCACCGACAGCTTGCCCTTGTCCGTGGCCTTGCTCTCGGGCTTGCCTGGCGGGCGGGAAGGACGGATGAGGTCCCCGGGGCCACGGAGGCTCTGGGGACATGCGGGTGCCAAGCAGCCCAGATCCCACAGCAAGGCCGGGCATGGAGGAGATGGGGTGCAGAGGAAGGGACACAAGCACTGGCCCCAGGTGTTGGGGTAGGACACAGACAAGGCCCCCAAGCAGCACACACAGCCCCAGGGAAGCAGAGCTGGGCCAAGGGGCCACCAAGGGTCCAGCTGATCCTACTTAAAACAAGGACCCGTCACGGGCGCGACTGAGGCGCTCGCAGAGAAGCGCCGCCAGGATGCCCTTGAGGCAAGTGCAGGTCTGGGGCCTCCAGGAACACCAGGACAGCRGGTGCCCATCCCACAGCGCTGCCTGTGGGAGGGCCAAAGACCCCCCAGGCACCCTCTGCTCCAGCCCATTTGGTCTGAGCAGGCCTGGGGTCCCCGTCGTCATTCCCACTGCCGACACGTCCGAGCCAACACCCAGGCCTCTCCCTGCGGTGAGAGCAGGCCCTGCCCAAGGCCCGGCTCACCTGCCACTTTGAGGGTGCTCTGGGCCGTGTGGGTGATGGGGGACGTCACCGCCACAGGGGGGCTCTTGCCYTTCTTGAGGGACCCCGGGGCGCCCAGGCTCACGGGCTTCTTGAGCTCGCCACCCTTGGGCGCCTCCTCGCAGCTCTCGGAGGGCTCCCGGCGCCACTTGGAGCTGTGCTCCATCTTGAGGCTGCCGCTCTCGTAGTCCAGCTTCTTGGGCGCCTTGTCGTCGGCGTCGCCGTACCAGCTGAGGCCGCTCTCCACCAGCGAGCGCTTCTCCGAGTCCGTGCGCAGCTGCGGGCGCAGCGGCGTCAACGCCAGCACCGAGGGCAGGGGACACGGCACGCCCGTGGGCGCTCCGAGCGCGCTGTTCGGCATYGCCCGCGGCACTCGCCGGGTCGTGGTCCCCACGCAGCACCCGGGATGGGAAGGGGAGGCAGGTGACCCCCAACCTCCGCCCTCGCATCCCTCACCAGCTCCCGGGACGCAGGGCGCCGAGCTCCGCGGCCGGCACGGAGGCACCTACCGCTATGGCCGAGTTCCTGCGCGAGGCCGTGGGCGTGGAGGGCAGGGAGTTGAGCGAGGAGCTGGCGTTGAACTCCTCCGAGCTGAGGTTGTCGGAGGCATCGCTGAGGCCGCTGCTGATGGAGCTGCTCTCATCCCAGCTGCCGGGGGAGACGCACCGTGAGACGCCGGGGCCGCGCGCGTCGCCGCGGAGGGCGCCCGGGGCGGGCTGGGGGAGCGCGCGGCCCCCCGAGGAGCCCCGCGGCTCCACGCGGCACACAGCGGGACCCGCGGAGGCTCCGCTGGCCGCAGGGGTGCGGCTCCTTTCCCAGCACAGGGGCCCAACCCACGGGGCAGCCGCAGAGCGCCCGGCGCGGAGGCGGCTTCGCGGAAAGGGCCGGCCCGGGCGGCCTCCCCTCAGCCGCCGGCCCGGGGCCTCCACCCTCCTTCGGGCGGCTCCCGCCCTGCTGCTGCATCCCGGCTTCTGGCACCGCCGCGGCTGGGATTCGGTGCTGGCTGCRCACCGGGTGCTCCTGGGCCGCTCAGGGCCGCCCGAGGGCCCTGCGGGGCCGCAGACGGTGCCGAGCGCCTCCCGGCAGGACGAGCACGGCCCCRTTGGGGTCAGTGCCCGAGCAGGTCAGCGAGGCCCCACGGGGCGTCGCGGCAGGGCATGGGATGGGAAGGTCACACGGCGGGAGCCGCAGGGCCAGGGTTTGCTCCGCTCCGCGCGCTCGTCGCGGGGCCCTGGCCCCGGAGGTGGCACCAACGCAGGGCCCGGCAGTGCCCGAGGCCCCGTGGCCGCGGTGGGGACGAGGGCTCTGCACTACCGTCCTGCCCGTCCTCGGCACAGGCTGGCGCTGGGYGCAGGGGGCCAGGGGCTCCGGGCAAGCGGGGCCGCGCGGGCAGC
>PTEX01000267.1:713609-723657 GCA_003342815.1 Eudromia elegans | reverse complement strand
GCCCCTCGCGGGACGCGCTTAAAGCGGCAGCGCCCCCGTGGCCGCCGCAGACAAAGGGCCCGGCTCGGCCCGGCCCGGCCCGCTTCGTTCCGGCCTGGCTCGTTCCAGCCCGTTCTGCCACAGCCGGTCCTGCTGCCCACCCCACGGGCGGCCTTGGTGCCCCACGGCAGGTCCTGCTGCCAGCCCCATGTCCCCAGTGCAGCTTCGAGCCCCCCAGCACAGCCCTGAGCCCCCCAGCGCAGCCCCATGTCCCCAGTGCAGCCCCATGGCCCCCAGTGCAGCCCTGAGACCCTCAGCACAGACCCATGTCCTCCAGCCCAGCCCCACCCCTGGCCCCCTCTCAACCCGCCCCGAACTCCCGTTCTGCCCGGCCCGCTGGTCCCCGGGCCCTCAAAGCTGCCCCAGCCAATGCTGGGCCCACCGGGTCACCCACTGCGCCCAACGGCATCCCCCGGCTGCCGCCCCGCGGGCACCGTTGCCAGGGCCAAAAGCCCCCGTCCTCCCGCCTTAATCAGAGCAGCGCAAGCTGTGGGACTCCGCCGCATGTCCCACACGGGGCTGCGTCCACCAGCACTTGTGGGCGCCGAGGGGGTTAACGGCGGCCTCGGCAAAGAGCCACCCGCTCCACGATGCCGGTCCCGCGGGCTCGGAAACAACTAATTCCTGCCTGGTGCTTCCCCCGCTCCGCGGTGACGCCTCTTGGCTCCGGGCGCGCCGAGTATCGCCGCTCGCGCGCTGGGCTCCGTGTGCCGGGACACGCGGCAAGCGGCACGCGACGGCACGGGGCCGCGGCGGGGGGGACACGCGCAGGATTCGCCCCGGGCTCCCTACACGCACGTGGGGAGTCAGTGCCGTCGGAGCCGCTCCCGCCCTCATCGCCCGGAGCTTTCGCACAGGCATTGGCAGGGATTTCTTCCCCTGGCATCGCGGGACCCCATCCCGGGGGTGGCAGGAGGCCAAGGGGCCCAGCTGGACCCGCAGCGGGGCCCCCTCGGACCCGCTCTCCCTGCCCCTGCTCCGGGCAGCGCCGCAGCCCCGGGGTGCCGCCCGCGCTGCGGCCCGTGCGCAGGCGCCTCTGCCCTTGCCCTGGGCGGCCGCGCGGCTCGCGGGCGGTTCCTGCGCACCGCAGCCCCCCGCGGGGCGCCCAGGAGCCACCGCGGCCCCGGACCCGGCGGAGCTGCCGTGCCGGGCACGCCGCCCGGGAAGGCTCCTCGCGGCACGAGGACGCGGCCCAGCTTGGGCACCGCGTCCCTCCCTCCGGCTCTGGCCACCACAGGAGGGGACACAGGGAGGAGGCCGCATGTTGCGAMGTCCCTGTGGCCGGGCAGCGCCGCGCCAGGCCAGGCCCATGGCAGCGTGTTGCCGGTCCCCCCCTCCCAGGGATGATCCGGGGAGATTCGGTGCCCGGCACGGCTGGGGGCCGCGTGCCCGGCTGCACCTCCCCGCGGCGGCAGGAGCAGGCGGGTGTGGAGCCCCCCGCGGCTGCCACCGCTCAGCTCGGCCCCRCGCTGCCCTCCCGACCGCGGCCGCTGCCGCCACTCCCTGCCGCGGGCACCGCGTTCCCGACAGCCCAGGGCCCCGCCGCTCGCCGGGCGGGATGAAGCTGGCACGCGGGGCTTCCCGGCACACAAGCATTCCCGGCCCGCGGGAGGCTTCCCGGCACGCGCGTCCCTGCGGGCTGCTGCCCCCCCGACCCTCCCCGACTACGGTCACCTCCAAGGGCCTCCTCGTGCCGCGGGGACGCGGGATGGTGGCCAAGGGGGTGGCTGCCACAGCTGACAGGGTCCCGCTGGCCCCGCGAAGGGCAGGGACGGGCAYGTGCGGCGGCACACGGTGCCCCCGGGCGACACGCAGGGCTGTGGAGGGGATGGAGGGCCCGTGTCCTGCCCCCCCAGCCCTGGCTCCTCCCGCGACTGCTCCCGCACCCAGCCCGGCTCTTCCCTCCCGCCCTGTCCCACACCCACCTAATGGGGCAGAAAAACAATTAGCATCACAAATCATTAGAYGCTCCCGCAGGGTCCAGGCGCTTCCGTGGCTGCTTCCCACCTCCGCACGTCCGCCAGCTCCAAGGGAACCCGTCCACGCAGGCGGCTCCTGGCACCGCCCGGCGCCGCAGGGAGYGGGGCCGGAGCCCTCTCAGCGCAGGGAAGCCCCGGGGGAAGCGYGGCCACCCCGGGGAGCCCCAGCTCTGGAGAGAGCGACCCGCAAACCCCGCTCGGGCCGCACGCGGGGAGTCCCAGGCCAGCGCTGGGGCGGGGGAGCCGCCGTGACTCAGCTCGCTTGCGAAATCCCCGTTGTTCCCATTGTTTGGACACCTCTGTGTGCAGCTGGCGGGGAYGCTGCACGCGGGGCTGCCCGGCACGGCACGAGCCGCACGGTGCAAGCCACACGATGTGAGCTGCTGCACGGTGCGAGCTGCATGGCAGGAGCTGCACGGCGTGAGCTGCACGGTGTGAACCACAGGGCGCAAGCTGCACGGCGCAAGCTGCACGGCGGGAGCTGCACGGCGGGAGCTGCACGGTGGGAGCTGCACGGCGGGAGCTGCACGGCACAAGCCGCACGGTGCAAGCCACACGATGTGAGCTGCTGCATGGTGCGAGCTGCACAGCGTGAACCACACAGTGCGAGCTGCACGGTGCGAGCTGCAGGGCGGGAGCTGCAGGGCACGAGCTGCACGGCCCTGCCCACCGCGTCCCGCGTGCCCGCTGCTCACCACGTGCAGCCGTCCCAAATGCACAGGCAGGAGCACACCCGCACGCACACCCAGACACACGCAGCCGTACACACAGCCGCGCACTAGGCCGCACACGCGGCTGCACGCTTAGCCGCACAGCAGCCGCGCAGCCCGTCAGCCTGCACCCCGCCGCGCGGGGCCACCCCGCACGCCCCGCGCGGCGCCCCGGCCCCCACCGGCCCAGCCCACCCGCGCGGCAGGTTGACCCGCAGCCCTTGGCCGACCCGTCGCCCGCGGCAGGACCCGCGCGGAGCAGCCGCCTCCCGCCCTGCCTGGCTCCGCTGCTTGCTGCCGGGGCCGGTGCGCGGCCACTGCGGGCGGCCCCGGCTGCGGTGCTCGGCGAGGTGCAGAGCGGTACCCACGCGTGGCACCCACGGCAGTGGATATTCGTGGGAAGCGGCTTCGCCATGGACCGCACCCGCCCATGCGCTGCAAGGTCCTGCGCCACGCGCCAGGCCACAGCCGGCCTGGCCGAGCCGGGTCCCCGGGGACCCCGGAACCGCCGAGGAGGGCAAGGGGGTGAGGGCAGCGCGGCGGGGAGGAGCTGGGAGCACCAATCACGCCGGAGCGGGGAAGGAGGCGGCAGCTCTGCGGCCGCTCGCTGCTGGGAGCAGGGCCAAACATCTGCTCCGCGCTGGGGCCGCGCCGAGCAGGGGCAGCCGCTGCAAGCGCCCGCTCTGACCCACTGCCCTACAGGCGCCGTGGTGCGGTCGCCCCCGCGCGCGCCCGGCCCCCGCGGCCCCAGCTGCGGCGCTCGGCTCCCGCCCGGTGCATTAGYACGGGGAGCCGCGGCCTGGGGCGCTGCCGCTTTTCTAGGTCAGCGCCGGGGAGGGGGCTGCGCCCGGGCCGCRCCGCGCTTGGGGCGCCCGCTGCTCCCGGCTGCTCATGGAGCAGCTCCCCAGGCATCAAAGAGCCGCCCTGTCTGGGGCAGCAGAGCCCGCCCGAGGTGCCCGCGCTGCCCCGCGCTGCAGGGACGTGACGGACGCGCCTGATGGACGCGGAGCAGCTCGGCCTCCTCCGCTCCGCTCCGCRCCCGGCACTGCCTCCGCAGGCAAGGACACGGCAAGGGCATCCGCCGCAGGAGCCGCTCCGAGGGTGGCGGCGGGCAGGGAGGGTGGGAGCGCAGGAGCCCCTCACCCCAATGCGTCCCAGCACCCCTGGCATGTCCCGGCACCCCCAGCACGTTCCGGCACCCCTGGCATGTCCCGGCACCCCCGGCACGTTCCGGCACCCCTGGCACGTCCCGGCAACCCCGACGTATCCCCTGCAGCGCAAAGAGGGGACCTGCCCCCTCTTGCCGCCCCGCGACGGCGGCTGCTCGCGGCAGGGGCTGCGTGGAGCCTGTGCCCGGCGCTGTGGCCCTCACGCGCGGGGCCGCCCCGTGAGCCACATCCGCGTTGACGCCGGGCCATTCCCAGCTCCTCGTGCTCTGAAAGACGCTGGTGGCAGCAGCGGGGCCTGCGTGTCCCATGGCCCCTCACATCCCCGTTTCTCAGTCCTCAGCTCTGGGAACACCCAAACGCAGCCCGAGGCTCCCCGGACAAGGGGACGCCGTGTGGCCCAGTCTGGGCAGCCGCTCATGGGGGCGGCAGCGAGGGATGGAGCCACTGCAGGCGGCCCTGAGCAGCCCCATTGCCTCGCCAGGGATGTCCCCAGTGGGAGCAGCCATCCGTGGCACCCGTGACCCGGCGTGTTGCTGGTGACGGCCTCGACCGGCCCGGGCTGYGGCGCGGCCCTTACCCCGTGGTGATGTCGTCGTCCTCCGTCAGGGTCTTCCCCATCAAGTCGCTGTCGCTCATGTAGCCCGACTTGAGCTCCACGTCGTCGGAGTCGAGCGACTCGACGAGCTCCAGGCGGGAGATGTGGCTCAGCTTGCTGGGGCTGCGCATGGGCATGGTGTGCGAGTAGCGCGCGCGCTCGCCGTGCGCGTACCAGCCGGGGGGGCCCTCGGGGCGGCAGCCGCCCCCCACAGAGGGCGCATCGCCGGCCTGCAGGCGCGGGCTCGACTGCCCGTAGCGCCAGGAGAGCGGCGACGAGCGGTTCGACAGGCTGGACACGCTGCGCGCGTTGGCCTCGTCGCTGTCGTAGCAGGTCATCTCCAGGGAGCTGCGGGCACGCGGGCGCGTCAGGGCAGCACCCGCGCCCCCGGCCCCCCGGGAGCAGAGTGGGGTGCAGCCTCTGCCCACCATTCCCAGCGTCTCCACCACCCACCTCCCGCTCCTGACGTGCGGGGCCCGGGTGTCCCCGAGTGGTGCCGATCCCCACGGACGCAGCGTGTGACAGCACCCGCACGGACAACGCGGGGAGCGGGATCGCTGTGACCACRTGCAACACGCCGCTCGCCCGAGGGCAGCAGATGCCCGCCGGCACGGCCACCGGCCCCGCGGCTGCGAGGGCAGCACGTGCAGCAGGAACGGGGCCTCCCCTCACCCGCCACGGGTGTTTTGGGCAAAAAGCAAGTCAGGRAGTGGGGCAAGGCCTAAATTTAGATGCCCAGAACGATTCCTCCTCGAAGCAGCCCCTCGGGAAGCCCCAGGCCTTGATTTGAGAGCCCACGTTGCTCTCAAGGAGCTACTCCCTCGCAGCACCCGCCCTCTGCTCCATGAGCCGTTCCTGCAGGAGCGTCCAAAGCCGAACCCTGTCCACAACATGGAGGTGAATGCGGGGGGCGAGGGGGCAATGAGGAAGGTTGTTAAAAACAGAACGGCAGGCACAGCTGGAAGGGCGACGTTGTGCAGGAAGCACAGCAGCTGTTTACAGACGTCCCAGCGGCCGATGCAAACCACGTCCCGGCCGAGACCAGAGGGCTGCAGAGGAAGCTGCTGCAACTGGGGGACGAGGCTGGCCCAAGCGATGCGACCTAGTGCAAACCCAGCACTGTTCCCTAACGGGACACGGGAGAGAGGGTGGACTGCAGGGTCCRGAGGGACCTCGGCCTCCATCGGCCTGCCAGCAAGAGCAGGGGCCCTAGGGAGCTGCCATTGGGCGGAGGAGCACGAGGACAACAGCAAGTTGGAGGAGTCGTTTCTAAGAGGAGTGAAATGGAGTAATAAATCCCTTCCCAAGCACCTGGGTGCAGGAAGGTGGCCAGAGAGCTCGCAGGGACTGCACACAGCCCAAGCGCAGGAGGAGGCGCTGGGCGAAAAGGTCTAACAGATAAACGAGAAGCATCTTCTGCTTCTGCCTTGACTCCGGAGGAGTTGAAGGAGCCTCCGCCCTGCAGCGCCTCTCTACACGGTGCTCGGTGCTCGTCGCAGAACCTGCCCTGATTCGCAGACGTGGTTAGAGAACAGGAACGGGACCAGCCCTGCCAAAGASGGAAACCATGGACTTCCCACCGCGGTCACAACTGCCTCATTCCCAGAGCTGGAGGAGGCTTTGGGACACCAAAGCTGAAGAGATCTAGACCAGATCCACAGGACAATATTTGTAGTGGACAAGTTTGTTGACAYTGTCCCAAAGAACAGAATCAGAGGACACACAGACCATAACGGTGGCCTGCGGAGGAGCCAAGAAGGCTTTGGCCAGGCGCAAGCATGTCCTGGAGCTCTGGAGGGCCTTGAGGAACACAGGGAATCAGAGAATCACCATGGCTGGAAAAGACCTTCAAGATCACTGAGTCCAACCGTAAGTGCCTCAACTYCATCCTGCTACACCATGTCCCCACGTGCCTCATCTACACCCTCCTTGAGCACTGCCAGGGACGCCGACTGCATCACCGCCCTGGGCAGCCTGCTCCAACGTTTCACCACTCCTTCCGTGTAGAAATTCTTCCTAATGTCTAACCTGACCCTCCCCTACTGCAACTTGAGGTCGTTTCCCCTTGCCCTAGGGTAGTTATTTTGGAGAAGAGACCGACCCTGCCTCACTGCGACCTCCTCTCAGGTAGCTGCAGAGAGCGGTAAGGTCTCCCCTGGGCCTCCTCCTCCTCCTCTCCACACTAAACAACCCCAGCTCCCTCAGCTGCTCCTCGTACGGTCTGTGCTTGGACATGGACAGGGCTCTTCCAGGCTACCAGGAGGCACTTGAGCAGTTCCCAACAAAGGCAAATTAAATCTCCAAATAAACCMAGTGCCACAGAACAAGAGGAAGAATCTTCGCGGGGCAAAAGCACCGCTGGGCGATTTGCATCATCTGTTAAGTGGTCAAGGCCTCASCTCTGCGACGTCTTCACAAGCCGCCAGGGAAAGGAGGTGAGAGTGAGGAGGCAAAACACCCCAGCAGAGGTAATGGCCACTAATATCCTTGCCCTACTTCCCTACGGCCGGGGCTGACGGAAGGTGCGCGGAGGAGCTGCCGAGCGGAGCGGGTTGGACACGGATGAACGCGCCGCGATGCCACGCGAGCGCCGCGCCGGGCTCTCCGTCAGCTCTCACGCCGACACCACGGCGCCCAAGGGACAATTCCCAGAAACAGGCAGCTCGGTGCAAATCACTGCAGAGATCCCTGCGCGCTCGGCTCTCCCAGCGTGGAGTGGTCGGGAAGCGCCGCAAGGACGAGCAAGGGCGAGCAGGGCTTCAGGGCGAGGAAAAGCGAAAGGGGCGGATTCTTCATCTTGGGCGAACTGAGGGGGCATGGGGACAAGGTCTGTCAGCAGAGCAGCGGGTGAAGCGGGTAGACGCCTCTGCGCATTGTCCTTCCCAGGCCACTAATGAGAGAAGCCACGAGGTGGCAACAAACACCAGGCGCCGGACGCTCGCGCGCTCCTCGCAGCCCGGGCCTCGCGGGCTCCAGGGCCCATCCCTGCCGCTGGACCCAACCTCAGGGAACAGGTTCCACCCCAGCGCCCTGGCAGCACCTCCCGGAGCTTCCTGGGGGCCCCCAGCCCCTGTGGGTGTCCAGGGGCTGGTGCCCATCCATGCACCGGGAGTGACCGGGTGCTGCTGGGCCGGTGTCAGGCCCAAGGCCTCCGGCACCAGATCTGCCCACGGCTGGAGATCCTCACGCTGGGCCCACCCGTGCCCACGCCGCTCCCCTCGGCGTCAACGCCGGCCCTGGTGCTTCCTCGCTGGCCAAGGTCCGGCTGCAGCTGAGGAGCCCATCGCATGCTCTCTCCTTGGGGGYCCTTTCCCCAGCTGGAGGTGAACCGGCCCCTGGAAAGCTCTGCACGAGCTCCCCGAGCCTCCTGCGCTCAGCGCCTGGGGCCGAGGTCGCTCCCTCCGCCCCTGGGGTCCCCTGGCTGCCACAAGCCCCTGCGCCAACGGGGACACGGGTGTCCCCACGGGCGGGTTTGGGGTATCCCTCCGCGCAGCAGGGCTGCACCCCCGGCCGCACCGCTCCCACTCCCGCCCCGGCCTCACCTGTGGGACACCTGGGAGCCCCTCAGGCTGGACATGGTCTCCTCCAGGTTCTGCCGCAGGTCCAGCACATTCTGCACCGTCCTCTTCCGCTGGGATTCGGGGTCTGCGGAGACACAAGGACGAGCCCTTCAAGGGAGCGGCTCCGGGAGCCCGGCTGGACGGCGCCCGGCCGCTGCCGCCCCGGCCCCGCGTCCCCCCGAGTGCAGCGTGACCCCACGGGGCTTCCAGGCTGGAGCTTGGGAACAACCAAGAGAAACCCTGGCCCAGGAGACCCCTCATCAGCCCCCGGCACCCCCGGCACCAGGGAGGGCAGCGCAGCCACAGCGGGGACGACGGCTCCTCGGGAGAGGCTGGCACGGGGCAGCGGGATGCACGTGGGACACCCCCTCCCAGGGCGCTGCCGCCCCGGGGACCGCGGTGTCCCCTCGCCCGCGACGGGTGGTCGTGGCAGCCCCAGCGCCCCAGCCCCTTCCCGGGCACAGTGGGGCCAGGAGTTGCCGCCGGCCGACACCGGAGCTGCCGGGAGAGGCCGGGGCGTGGGAACGGCGGCGGCGCTGGATTCCCCTTGCCCCGATCCGGTGGGAACGCCGCTCCAGCTGCTCCCAGCTGCTGGAGCGGCCGCATGGCAGGGCTCCCTGCCCATCATGTGCCCCGTCCCTCCCGCCGCGCCAGGATGCGCTCAGAGCCTCCCGGGATGTGGTTGAGGAAGAAGTGGAGAAGGAGGAGGAGGAGGAGGAAGAGGAGGAGGAGGAGGAGGAGGAGGAGGAGGAAGGAGGCCCAGGCCTCTTCGGCCTCGCGCTTGGGCCGCTCCTCTCCATCCGCCCGCCCCGCTCACGCGCAGAGACCCCGGGGAAGACGGGATCGGCAGGCAGGAATTTGCAATGTGATTTGCAAGTCGTTACGCAAATATTCCATGGTCGCCTTAACGAATCGTCCTGGGCAGGGAAATGGTTGGAGCGGCTGCTCCCTCCCTGTGAAACATCCCAATAAAACGGCGAGGAAAAGGCAACATCCCGGGGCCGCCCCGCGCGCGGAGCCGCAGGCGACAACCGTGGCCGTGTGCACAGGGCGCGAGCGGGCGCCCCTGCTCCCCGGGGCCGCACACGGTCACCRGCCGACGCGGGGACCGTCCCAGCGTCCCTCCTGCCCACGTGACACCGTCCCCAGCGTCGGGGAGGGCAGACACCGGGCGGCCAAATGCGGGCGGCTCCGGAGCGGCGCCCTYGGGGCACAGCTGTGGGCCCTACCGGGGTGCCCAGGGCTGGGGCGTCCCCAGCCGTCCCAATGCCGTCCCRATGCCGTCCCCGCGTCCCCAGGCCGCGGCTCCCGCCGCAGCAGCGAYTGTGCAGGGCTCAGGTCCCGCGTGTTCCAGCAAGGCCAGGGCTGAGCCGGGCCGGCTGCCCGAGCCGAGTCCGGAACATGGCTCCGCACTTTCCCAGGCCATAAATCCCGGTACTTGGGCCTCTCCCACGCGCAGCTTTCCAAGGAAGCCTCCGCGGGGCTCCCGCCGGGCCCGCAGCCCGGGGCCGCGCTCGGCCCTGGCTSCCCCTCCTGCCTCCGGCCCCACGGTGGGACCAGGGCYGGCGTCGGCCCCCTGCTCCCGGCCCACAAGCGCCGGGGGGAGCGGCCRGGAGAGGCCCCCCCGCTCTGGGGACCCGGGAGCACCAGAGCGTCGCCAGGCCGAGCGGCACCATCCCCAAATTCCCAAATTCCAGATGGCTCCTTTTTTTTGAGGGGGGGGGAAGAGGGGTTTCTTTTTCTCTCCCTTCTCTCCCTTTTTCGCCTTCCCCTCCTCATCTCCAAGGCGACGGACCCGCTGCCTCCCGCCCGTTGCCATAGYGACGCCACCCGCTCCCGCTCCCGCTCCGGCTCTGCAGCAGAAGGGGGAGGCGGCGGAGCCGGCGCGGGGCCTCAACGGGGCCTCATGCGGTGCCGGGACGCGGCCGGGGCCGGCGCTGCGTCCCCAGGGGCGCCCACAGGAGCGGGTCCCGCCCGGCCCGGCCTCGTGTGCGCG
>PTEX01000267.1:700978-713357 GCA_003342815.1 Eudromia elegans | reverse complement strand
GGCGGCACCGCGGCCACGTCCCCCGCGACCGGCCCCAGCGTCACCCCGCGAGGGCCCCGCGGCCGCTCCGGGAGCCGCTCTCCCTGCGCAGCCCGCGCGGCTCGCAGYCGTTCCCGCCTCGCCGGCGGCTCCATTGTCACCGTCCCCGCGGGAGCGGGGGCAGAGGCAGGGCGGGTTTCACGTCCCCCCGTGGAGCCGTCGCCCTCCGCAGCGCGCCRCCGCCGCGATGCTCATTTATCCGCTGCTGATTAACTGACACCGGGCGCGGCCGGGCACCGACGTGTCCCCCGGCCCCAGCAGCGCCAGGGCTGCGGAGGGGGATAGAGGGAGTCACGGCCACCGAGCGCCCTGGAGCAGGAGGCAGCGCCGAGCACCGGCAGGTCCCGGCTCCTCCRTTCTGCTCCTGCTGCCCCAAAGGCACCGCAGCCTGCAGACCCCCACCAAGGGCCACTGTGACCCCAATGACTTCATCCTTCCGTGAGCCGGCGTGTTCCAGCCCTGRCGAGAACCCGCTCCGCGGCCACGGGGCAGCCACAGGGCAGCCACGGGGCAGCCACGGGGCGCTGCCCGGCTGTGCTGCCCGTCTGTGCTCAGCCCGGCCAACACTCCAGCGGCACCAGGGCTGGCGCCGGCAGCGCCGCCCTCCTCCAGCGCTGCTTGACGGGGCTCTCCCGTTCGCGCTCCCCGCGGGTGCCAGCCGCGGCACCGGGGCTCTGTGCACCCACGTCGGGGGCTCCACRCGCTCTAGGGCTCCCCAGCGAGCTGCTGATGCCGCGGCGGCACGTGCAGAACCGAGCCGGCCGCAGCCCTTTCCTTCATAAAGCCCCTGACACCCGGCACGGGGAGGGCAGCAGAGCTCTGTGCCCAGGGGGACCCGGCACTCCGCCCTCGCTCCATCCACGCGAGGCCGCGTCCGCCCAGCAGGACCACGCAGCCGGGCGCTCCGCGGGCAGGGCAGGGAAGCGCCGGCACGGAGCCCGCTCCAGGGCGGCCGCCTCGGCAGCCGGCGCGACGCCCGCGGACGCGGCTCCAAGCGACGGCCGCCACCGGCAGACGCTGCGCTGGTGTCTGGGCTGCTCCCTGCGGACGGATCCGGCCCATGGAGGGGATCCGCACCGCAGAGGCAACGGGACCCTGTGCTCTGGCCTCCCCGGGCGCCGTGCGAGGACACACGTCGGCAGGAGCCGTCTGCCCCCACGTGCGTCCCCGCGCGCTCCGCCCGTGCTCCTGCGGCTCCACAGGGTTCTGCTGGGCACTCTGTCACCCACGGGGACCTCCGAGAGCCCCTTGGAGCCTGGGCAGCCACATTGTCCCCACACAGACCCCCCTCGAGGGAAGGGCTCAGGGCCGGGCAGCTGCCCCCCGGGCTCCGCTCTCCGCAGGGCCGGGAGCCTCCAAGGACCTCGCGGAGGGGCCTCCGAGGACACGACGGGGGTTCCTCCGGCCACCTCCAACGTTCGGCAGCTCGGGGCGAGCGCGCCGCACCGTGGGAAACAGTCGCGGGCCGGGGAGGGGGGCTTTGTCCTTCTTTTCTTTCTCAAGCTTCGCTCGCCAAAATTCATTCCGGGGGCCGGTCCAAGCACAAAGCGGAGCCACGTTCGCTCCAMGGCCGAGCGGAGCCAGCGCCGCGGCCCGGGGCGAAGCGGCAGCCAAGAGCCCCAGGAACAAGGACGCGGTTTGTGTGTCGCTGGAGCCGCTCGCAGGAGGCGCRCGGGGCTGAGGAGGCCGCGCGGGGAGGCCGCGCTGCTCTGCGGGGGCAACGCCGGCCRGGGGGAGAGGAAAACCAAGGGAAACCGAGAGAGAAGCGGGGGGAAGGAGCAATGGGAAAAATAACGGGAAAAAGGAGCAATGGAAAAAAAATGGGAAAAAAAGGAGCAACGGAAGGAGCTCGGTGGTATCTCCAGCAGCGGCGGGGGCGGTCCGCRGGGCGGGAGGCGAGCGGCGCTTGGCGCGGGCACCACGCCGCAGCAGCGCCCGCCAGCGCGGCCGGCGAGGCCGAGCGCGTCCCGGCGCAGGGCAGCGCTCCATGTGCGAGGGCTCCTCGGCCACGCTCGACGGCTCCTTCCTCCTCACTCCAGGGACCTTCACGCTCCTCGCGGCAAGTCCAGGAGAGGGATGGAGGAAGAGGGGCTGGGATCCAGCCCAGGTCTTGCCCTCAAGTCAAGCCTGGCGGCTGCTGAGCAGCGGCTCCGGCCTGCAGCATCCCCGTATCCCACCRCACCGCCGGCACGCGGGGGCTCTGCTGCCATGGGGGTGCCGGGAGCACCAGGAAAACGCATCCCGCTCCCAGCCACCCCCCAGCAAACCCAGTGCCCCCCCAGGCTGCTGCCCCTGCTCCTCCCGCAGACGGACAGAAAACGGCCCCGGAGGTGCCGCAAATCCCAGAGCAGCCTCTTTTCTCCCTCTGCTTCCTCTTCCCAGCTCTCTCTCATCTCTCTTGCTCTCCTCTCCATGCTCCAGCTTCAAAATGCAGGGAAAAATACATCAGGAAAAGGGGAAGAAAAATAAAGAAGAAAGCCTACAAAGAGCAGCTTTCAACCCAAGCGAAAACATCTCCAAGGAGAGGGGAAGGCGCCCGAATCCCTCCCGTTCGGAAAAGCAGATCTGATCGGAAGGACGAACCGCCCTCCGAGGCTGCCCAGCCTCGTCCGGAGGCCGAGAGGGACGAGTCAGGAGAGGCCCCTCTGCACGCCGGCCCCAGCTGGGCCCGTGGAGGCCTGGGCAGCTCGTCGCACGGGTCGCGGAGCCGAGCGCCAGGCACGAGCTCGGGCCACGCAGATCGCCCGCGTGGTGCCAGCCCGGGGAGAACACGGAGGCTCCGCCAAGGCTCTGCCACCCGCCTCCGTCGCGGCTCCCCCGCGCCCCCGCGGCTGCCGGGGCAGACGCCAAGACCAGGATGCAGCAAAACGGGCAGGTCAAACTGCCCCCGGAGCGGCACCGGGGCCGCCCGGAGCCGCCGAGCGCCGCGGGTGCCGGAGCACACGCGGGGAGGTGCCGCGGAAACGCGTCCTCATCAGCTCCATCTCCTTGGAAACATCCCATCGGAGCAAGCTTTCCTTCCTCCCCCTGGCTTCCTTCTTTCCTTYCGCTCCTCGCTCCCGCCGCGCGGGCGCCTGGCACAGCCTCGGCCTCGCGCTCCGGTTGCTGTTTTGGAGGGGCCGAGGGAGCCGCGCCCCGGGGGCTGCTCGGGATGGGACACCGGGCTCGCTCCCGCAACGAAACGCTGCCGGCAGCCCCGGAGCCCCTGCCACTTTGGAGCTCCAGAGAACCGAATCCAAGCAAAACCCGCTGCGTTCCCACGAGGGAGCGAGAACCTTGGCCACAAAGGCAGCGGGCACCTCTGCCCGCGAAGGGACGTCAGGGCGGGCGAAGGGAGGACACGTCACGGCCGCGGCCACTCCTCGAAAGGGGCCAGGTGGTGTGAGGCTCCCAGCAGCGCCGCCGGGGAAGGCCGGGCTGGCAACGCCGCTCCGCAGGCTCCTCTTCCTGCCCCCAAGCGCCGGGGCGGCTTCCTCTGCCCTCGGGGCGGCTGCAGGCGCGAGCGCCCCACACCCCCCGAGCGCGCTGCGGGGCCCCGGGAGCCGCACAGGGGTCGGTTTGGGCAACGCTCCGTTTAGGATCGGGCGGGARGCTGACGACTCTCCCGTCACCTTCCGCGCGGAGAGCAGCGCCGCTGGAGCGCCAGCAGCGCCCGGGCCCAGGTTTGCTGCTGCCTCCAGCTCACGGCGCTTGCCCCGGCGCTGACACAGCCATGAGGGGGGCAACGGCCCAGGGCGAGCTCTGCCCGCCGAGGGTCTGCGAGGAGCCCCCGGGCCGAAGGAGCCCCTCGCCGGYGCGCCCTCGCTCGTCCCCCGCGCCGCTTGGTGGGGAAGGGCCCTTCCCTCCCCTCGCAGGAACCGGCCACATGTTCTCCATCTGGGAACAGATGCCAATGATCTCAGCTTGGAAAACTAAACTGCAAAGAGCAAAAAAAAACAAAAAGGAAAGGGAAGGGAAAGGCACTGTGCGCTCTGCAGAGCGCAGGCGGATGGCGGATACCGGGGCTGAAGTTCCAGCAGCACCGAGACCCTGCTCGGCCCGGCAAAACGCACCCTAGAAAGGTTGAGGCCACTGAAAACGAGAGGGCTGCGGGTGCCGCTGCCCGGGCAGCCGCCCCCTTGCGCACGCTCTGCTCCTCGTGGAAGGGAACGCTGGTAGCTTGGCTCTCGAGGAGAGCAGCTCCACGGCTCCGGATCCTCGACCCCGCGGGCCCTCATTCCCGTCCCTAAAGAGCCACCCGCCCGGGGGGGCTGCGATTCGGCGGCGCCGCTGGCCGGGGCCTGCCCGGACCGTGGCCGCGGGCCGTGCTCTCCGTGCCCTGGCGTAGGGCTGGGTCCTGGGAAGGGCCCCTCCCGGGCGGCAGGAATCCTCCTGACACCCCATTCCGGCTGCTCGACGGTTTCGGATGTTCCTGAGCAGGGCCAAGGAGCGGGAGGTCGGTGACGTCGCTTCCGATGCCGCGGATCCCGCAGGGCCGCGCGGCAGCCGAGTAAAACAGAGGAGCTGTTGAAGCGCTCGCAGCAACTGCAGGCGCAGCTGGGAGAGAGGAAGTCCAGGAAACGCTGTGTCCAACTCCRCATCAGCCACAAACGAGCCACCAGCGGGGATTTGCCAAGGACAAGGCCTCCGGATCTGCAAACCCGGCTCTGCTGCGCTGGGTCCACGTCTCYGAGTCAGGCAAACCCTGGTGCTGCCCCTCGAGCAGCGAGCAGGCACCAAGATCTGCAGGAAAGCCGGACTCTGAGCCCCAACCACACCTACGAGCACGAGGAACCACGGCCGGGAGCGACCAGGAGCCAGCGGCTCCCTCGGAACAGCGGCGCGCTGGCACCTCTGCTCCAGGACCCCGTCCTGCCCCCGCCCCGCGGGGATGCACGGGATGAGGAACGTGGTTATTCGCCCCGGTCTCCGCCGTGCCGGGGGCTCAGAGTGTCTCGAAGGCACCCGGGGCCTGCTGYGGCACAAAGCAAGAGCCAGAGCGGCTGCAGAGCAGGTCCCGCGGCGCGGTTGCCACCGCACCGCCGCTCTCGTCCTGCTCCACTGCACGTGCCCGGCTGGGGGCCGGACCCTGCGCTTGCTCCCGAGGCGTCTCCTCCCATCGAGGAACCAAAGAGGGCCAGGAGGGAGGGAGGACCGGAGCACCAGACCAGCACCCCGGAACACCCCGCCATGGCACAGGGCCGGGAGATCAGCGGGCAGGGGCCTGTTCACCCCCCGAGAGGGCCCACAGGCCATTGCTCCGCGGCGCTGTTGTGTCCCGGGGCCCCCGCGGCGCTCTGGGTGCATCAGCCGTGCTCTGTTCCTCGGTGCATCTCCATCGGCTTGGAAACAACGCAGCCAGAGACAAACCGACCTGGCCACGCGTGACGGCGCCCAGCGCCCCGGCCCGAGGGGCTCGTTAAGGAGAGGAGCTTCCACGCTGCAGGTCCCGCTCCAGAGCGCAGCTCCCCTCGCTCAGGGCCACGAGCGCATCCCCGGCGCCCACGTGTCCCTGTGCGCGGGGCGAGGAAATCGAGGGAAGGGCAGGAAGCCTGGCACCGCTCCACAGCAATAGGAAAAATGGAGATGCTGCCAGCCAAGCCCTGAGAGGAGGAGGCAGAAGAATGCTGATGCTTGGAAAAGACCGTCAGGATCGAGTCCAGCCACAAGCCCTTCGACACCGTTCCTGATAAGCCCCATKCCCAGGTGCCTCATAAGGCCCCAGCTCGTCCCCCTGCTTCCCGGGGGCTGTGGGGACGTCCCCACCCTCCTCCTCCCATCAGGAGATCCTGTCCACAACGCATCAGAAGCCACCGACGGGCAGAGGAGCCCCCCGTGTCCAGGTCAGGCACTCACGGGGCTGGGGCGAACCGCAGCAGCACCAGCGCCGGGTCGCGCTCCGCCACCGGCACCAGCGTCGGCAGGAGAAGAGGCAGAAACGAAAGAAACCACCGGGTGAAAATCCTCCTCGCTGCAAGTGGGGCTGGCACCCGTCCAGAACGCACCCTCCGCCGCCGCGCAGGGAGCCCGGGAGCACCGCGCCGCGCGCGGGCCGCGGGCGTGGGTTTGGAGAGCTGCCTAAGCAGGGAGTTATTCTGAGCCTCCAGCTCCGCTCGGAGCCCGCGCCTCTATAAATAGGCAGCGGCGGAGCAGTACCTGAGCGCCGGCTCCGACCGCGACCCGCGGCTCCGGGGCCCAGCACGGCGAGCGCCTCGGAGGCACTTCGGCACCGCGGCACGAGCGCCAAGACGAACGCTCCGCACCCTCGGCGCGGAGCCGTGCGGGCTCCCAGTGAGGCGCGTATCGRCCACACCGGCCCGTCCGGGAGATCCCCATGCGAGGAACTGCTCCGGCGGCTCCACCGCAGCGGCTGCGCCAACGGGGCTGCTCCCGGCGGCGCCCACRGACGTGCCAGCCCGGCCGCGTCCCTGCGAACATCCCCCTGCACCCMGCCGAGTCCCCACCACCACCAGGAGACCTCGGCCAAGCTCTGGCACCGGCAGCAAAGGCGGTTCAGGCTTTTGCTGGTGCTAAAGGCGCCGCTTATCCCTCCGCCCCGCCGCAATCCCCACCTCCTGCTCACACTCCAGGGGCTTCGGTCTCTGAAGCGACACCCTGCCCCTCTTCCCAGGTCACCCAAGAACCACCAGGAATCAAGGCAGGGGAGCGGGCTCTTCCTCACCCTCGGGCAGCTCCCTCCTCCTCCTCGCCAGCCCGACTTGCCCTCCCTAACACAGCCCCTCACTCTCCTGTGCTGCAGGAGACACGACATGGGGACGCGCGGGGCGACAGGGCAGCCCTGCAAGTGCGCCCTCAGGGCAGGGCTTGGAGCMGGGCTGCGCCCAAAACCGCTCCCGGGACTGCAGCTGGGTGCTCCAGGGCACCCCCCAAGAGAGCGAGACCGGCACGAGAGCGGGCAGGGCTGGGACGGGGCGAGCGCTCGCAAAGCCTGCGCGGGCTCGCACGGGGGGCCCCGGGCACGGGCACCGGGCACGGGCACCAGGTGCATTCACGCATGCGTGTGCAGCAGGAGGAGGAGGAGGAGGAGGAGACCCCGCTGCGAGGCCGTTGGCTCCGCAGGGCTCGGGACCGGCCACACGACCAGCTCCTTGTGGCGGGGAGGAGCCTCCCCCTCCGCCCGCGGTCCCCAGAAGGACGTTCCTGCCCTGCGGGATGGTGAGGGCCGTGGCAGGGAAGCGGAGCACGGCGCAGGGCGTGGGGGGAGCACCGGGCGCTGCTCGGGGGTGTCGGGCGGCCCCAGCGCCCACGGCCCCGCAGCCCTGCCCCGCTCCCGGCTCCGTGTCCCGGAGCTCCACGGCCCCGCAGCCCTGCCCCGCTCCCGGCTCCGTGTCCCGGAGCTCCGCAGCCCTGGAGCTCCACGCTGCCGACTGCTGCAACCCCTCCCCTTCCTCCAGAGAGCGGCTGCTTCTGCTCGAGGAGGAGGAAGAGGAGGAAGACGTGACTTTGCAGGAGAGAGGACAGGGCGGATTCGGGCCGGGTCCCATCTCCCACCGCCCGCGTTGCCACAGCTCGGTGAATGGAACCCGCGCGGTGCCGGGCGCCACGTGAACCCCGATGACGGGGCCGTCCCCGCGCTGCCCAGCGCAGCATCCCAGGGGCTGCAGTGCCCTCCAGCACCGACGCGCCCAGTGCCGGCGGCGCAAAGGCCGACTGGGCTCCGGCCCCGGCTCGTGCCGCTCCTCGCGGCGGCTGCCGCCRGTCCCGGGGCCGGGCCGAGGCTGCTCCATGCGCGCGTCCCACCCCGCCCGGGTCGCGGGCAGCGGCGCAGGGCTCCCCAGCAGCCCGTCCGCGCACAGAACCGCCCGGCCCGGCGGGCGGGCGAGGAGCCCCCGCTGCTCACGGCACACGGGCTGTCACCAAGGCTTGCCGTCACTCCCGGCTCATGCACCTCGAAGGCGGCGGCCTCCGTCTCCGCGGTGACCTGGAACGCATCCCCCCGGGGGAAGCAGCCCCAAAGGACCAGGGCCGGGGCGGGAGGGGGCACCGGCTGCCGCGCCGGGAAGCCAAGGAGATGGTAATGCGACGTAGCAGGAGAGGGGGCTGTGCCGGGGAGGGGCAGCGAGGCTGCGGACCCGGCGCAGCGGGAGGGCACCCACGAGCACCCCGCGCAGGAGCCCGAGGCACGCGGCCCGGCACGACGGCATCGAGGTGCCCCTGGCTGCCCTTGAGGATCTCAAAGGTCTTTTCCAACCGTAATGACTCTGCGATGGGTTCTGTGGGTGCCACCCAGCCACAACCACAGGGCGGCACTGACAGGGCAGCTCAACCTGCCGGGGCGCTCGGATGCCCTTATCCCACAGGAATCAGCGCGGGAAGCTCGGCCGCTGCTGCGGGAGGAGCAGGGGGTCGGCGCCCAGGCCCGGCCACGGCCCACCAGCCCATCCTGGAGAGCGTCGCCCGGGCAGCCTGCCCGCGCCGGCCCCGCGTGACTCACAACAGCCCGCAGGAAATGGAGTCGTGGCAGGGCTTTTTTTTTCATTCATTCATGCGTTTTCCTCAGCGGACAAATATTGGATTTGGGGACAAACTGCTTTTGTGCTGAGGTGACTGCACTGTTCCGTCCGAGCTTCGGAGGAGCAACCGGGGCCGTGCGCCACTCCGCTTGCACTGCCGTCCCGGCGGCGCACGCGATCCCGGCCGGCTCCGCGCTCCCGCCCCGGCCGCTCTTCCAAACCTCCTCGCAGCCCCCCGGAGCCGTCGCAGCGGCACCACCATGGAGGGCGCTCGCGAGAGGAACAGCACGAGCGGAGCACGAGGCCTCGCGTGGCAATAACCCCCTCCCCGGGCTGCCGAGAGCTCCTTGGTGCCGGCCCTCCTCGCTGCCTCCCGCCGCTGCGGCGGGCAAGCTGATGGGGAGGGGATTCCTTCCCGGGATCCGGGTGCGAAGGGATGTCCTGGTGAGCCCAACTCCACCAGGACTGGACACTGGGCCAGGTCCTTCCCCGCCTGGGGGTTTAACCACTCCCACCGCAGCAGCGTGGAGATTCCACCCTCAGCGGGGGCATTTCCCCGCCCTTCCCAGCCCTTCGGCTCCTCTCCGCACAGCAGATGGGTGCCCTGGCACCCGCAGCCACTCGGGTGCCGCAGCAGGACAATCTTCCCTAGGCCGGGGGTGTTTCTGGGCTGGCAGCGGCACCCGGGAGGTCCTTTCCGCCCTGCAGGACAYGTCGGCACCAGCCAGGGCCGCGCGTGCCGGGGCTGCCCCACGGAGCAGGGGCAGAGCTGAGCGCTGCGGCGGCTCGTCCCTGCCCCGGGCCCTGCACACGCTCCGCAGCGAAGGCCGCGGGTAAGGCCCGGCTCCTGGGAGCACATGCGGATGTGCCTGGAGCGCGGCCCATGGAAACCCGGCCCTCTCCGTGCTTCCATCRGCGGCCACTTAAGAGGCACCTCGTGCAGCAGGAGGCAGCCAAGGCCACGGYTGCACAAGCGGCCGCGGGATCCCAGCCGCGCTCGGGGGTCCCAGCACTGTGCCGGCCGCGTCCCCGCCGTGCCCTCCAGCCCACGGCACCGCGCGCGGGGAGCCAGCGAGCGCCGCTGCCACGCGGCTCGATGAGAGGCCTCGGTGTCCCCGGGCGGCGCACAGGGTGTAATTTCCACGTTGGCAATAGCCTCTACAAAGCACATGTGGTTGCTGCATCGCGGTGACCTCTCCCGTCTTGCGCAAGCGGCGCTGCTCCAAACCCGCCCGCGTCTCCCCAGCTCCACAAAGGCTTCGCTGTCATCAAAGGGGTGACACAGCTGCAGCAACCGGCCGAGAGGCACCATTTGGCCGCTGCTAAATGAACTGTAGCTTTGGCCAACGCTGCCCCGCAGCCCGCGCGCGCTCTGGGCAGGAGCAGCGCGGTGGAAGGGAGCGTGCAGTGCAGAGGCAAGGCGGCGGCGACGCCGGGCACGCCGCCACGGAGCAGAGCACGCCGCCAGTCAGCGCCRGGACGGGCTCTGGAGCCCGTGCCAACGGGGCAGCAAGGGCGGCGGCGCCCAGGGCGGGCGGCAGCGCCCGCGGCGAGCGGGGCCGCGCAGGGGGGCTCGGGCTGGTGCCTCCGAGGGCAAAGGGGTCCGCCGGGCAGTGCGCAGGTCCCGGGCTCCCCGGGCAGGCCCGGCAGGGCCAGCAGTCCTGTCTGCATCCCAGCGATCACCYCTCCCCAAGGAGTCGATCTGTGGAACGCACCGAGGGACCGTCGCCCTCGGGGAAGGTTTCACCCATGGGGGCCACACCGGGAACCAAACAGGAAGAACCCGGAGCAGAAGCTGGAGGCTTGAGACGCGTCCGGGGCGGGGGGTTCAGCCCTGGCCCTGCCCGGGGTGCACAGGAGGCACCGCAAGCCCCTCTCTGCCCTCCCGCCTCTCCCTCCTCCACACGTCTCCAAGCCCCGGGTTCCCCAGAGGCCCTCGGAGCTGGGCCAGGCCAGGCTTGGCCTGGGAATCCATGGTGGGACTCAATGGCACGAGCAGCAGCTCAGCCTTYGACCCTGCACACGAAAAGACCATTACAGTGGGCTGAGCTCCTGAGCTCTCCAGCCCAGATGTTGTCCCCATGTGACCCTCGACGGAGTCCCCAGTGCCCCCCAGGAAGCCCCACACTCTCCAGATGTTGGGAATCACCCATTTCAGCGAACGTGCCCGCGCCGGAGGCTCCCGGTGCCGCCCGGCAGCGCTCGGCCCAGGGCTGCGGGTGGAGGCGCCGTCCCGGCTTGGGGCTCAGCACCTCGCACGGGCGCCACGGCCCCAACGCACCACCCRGAGCAGGACCCGGCACTGCGGCGGGACACCCCGGACCAGCCCGTGCACCAAAGGGGCGCTCGCGCGGCCCCCACTGAGCCCGCACACAGCACCGGGGGCCCCTCGCCCGGTGGGCTGGGCTGTCCACGCGGGACACGCGCCCAAGCGAGCCTCGATGGCGGCTCCACCGGCCCCCGCTGCCGAGCACAGGGCCCCGCCGCGGCGCGACCTGCATCCCCACGGGGCTCCGGGCGGCACCTCCAGCCCCACACACCCTGGAGAGGCTCCCGCCCCGGCCGAGGGGGTCCCCGCGGAGCCAGGACTCGTGCAGGACGCCGGGGGAGCTGGGGTGCGACAGGCCGGCGCTCCCGCCTTTGAACCCGGCCGCTCGGGCGGCGCTCCCGGCCTCGTCACGGCCGCCCAGCGCGGGCTCATCCGCCGGCATCTCACGCAGGAGGGAATGGAGCCTTTCCCAGCGGCAGCTCCCGCCGGTCCAACGCGCCCAGGACACCAGAGCCGCCGCTCCAAGGGGCGCCACGCGCGGGAGCGCTCGGCCCCATGCCCAGCGCAGGGATCCACCGCGACGGAGCAGTGGGACCCACCGCGCCCCGGGCTGCCCCCCGTGCCACAGCCGCCATCGCCGCCTCAAAGAGGGGAGGAAGAGGCCGCCCATCCTCGGCCGGGAGCTGCACCCAGGACACGAGAGGGACCCCAAGCGCGGGCCCGCAGCCGGCRCTCCCGAGCCGCGGCCTCCCCGCGGGACCGCCACGCGGCCCCAAGGTCAGGCACTAGGACAGCCCTCGGCACCGCGAGCGGATGCAGTGCTCGGCCGGGACGGCGCGATCGGCTCCGAAGCAGAGCYGGCCAGGAAGGCCGCGGGGAGGAAGCCACGAGCCCAACGCGCGATTCCTCCTCGCGGGGAGACGGGGAAAGAGCGGAGGAAGAGGCCGGGCTCTACTCCTCGGGTGGGGGGTTGCTGTCCCCTCCATGGGATGCCCACGGTGGAAGTCATCCCCGGCAGCACGTTCCCAACCCGCGGCGCCCGGGAGGCCAGAGGCCGCTGYGGGGCCGCCCGGGCGCTGCGCAGCCTCGGGACACTCGGCCGAGCCTCTCCACATGCCGTTCCCGATCCCTGCGGGAGCCCAGCACCATTTCCCAACGCCACCAACGCCGGGACTGTAGCTCTCCCCCTGAAACCCAGCCCAGGGGCATCCTGACGACGGGCGTCATGGATCGCCGGCCCCATGGGCGCCCTGCCGCCCGGCGCGGACGGAGAACGCGAGAGCCAGGGCGCGGCGGCACGCGCAGCGCGACGGCCGGAGCAGCGGGCACGGATGGGATGCTGCGCGCGGGGAGCGCCCGACGGCACCGGGCGAGGGCCGCCCCGGGCCCCGCCGCCCCGGCCCGCACTCACCCAGCATCTGGCTGAAGAGGAGCTGCTCCAGGTCGCCCAGCACGGTCACCACGAGCTCGGGGTCCACCTTGAGGTAGGGCTTCTCCTCGGCGCCCGGCGCCGCCGCCTTGCCCTTGCCGCACAGCAGCTCGTCGTCGCACTTGCCGCCGTCGCCGCCCGCCTCGGGCGCCTTGCTCAGCGGCTTCACCTCGGCGTAGGGCCCGCGGG
>PTEX01000267.1:612302-686647 GCA_003342815.1 Eudromia elegans | reverse complement strand
TGGGGCTCACGCTCCTCGCTCGCCAGGTGTGTTGGCTGCTGTCCGAGCAGACGGCGGGGAAGCAGAAGCCCTTCCTGTGCCCCCAGGGCCAGGCCGTCCTCACCAGGTTGTTTTTCCCCAGCTTTGACACCCCAGCAGTTAAACACACATACTCGGCCACGGGGGAGGCGAGCGGGAGCCCGGGCGGCACGCGGCTGCCCTGGAGGGCAGGAGCCTCGCCGGGGCTGTCGTGACCGCGGTCCCTCCGCGGGGGACGGGGGCTGCACGTTGGGGTGGCGCCGCCCGGCCCTTGCCCTCGTCCGGACTCGGGGCACTCTGCTAACGGCCCCGAGCCGGGGGATGCGGGGACGTGCCGGGGCCGGCTCTGCTCCCGACGAAGCCCCCGCGCGGGCCGGACACGGCTGCGGTCGCGGGGCCGCGGAGYTCCCGCTGCACGTTGCAGACCCCCCCTCACCGGCCTTTCCAGGTGCCCAAGGGTTTCATGGCCGTGATGAGCGCCACGTGCCAGGAGGAGCGGGAGGATAAAACGCCTTCGTCTTCGGGATGTCCCAGCCCGTCCCCTCCTACCTGACCGCTCCGGCCATGGGGGACATCGTTTCTGCTGAAGTTGGCCCCGGGTACGTAGCATGTTGTGGCTCTCGGGGGCGCGGAGGGGGCTCGGAGCTGCACGGTGGGGACCCCCGTGCTCGGGTCTGACCCCAGGAAACGCTCCTCGCCTTCCCGGCTGCTGGGGGAGGGCGGCCCCCGTCCCGGGCGGCCCCTGTGCAGGGGTGGTCCCGTGTCTCTCCCCAGGTCAATGGGTTTATTCAGGATTCCTGCCCGTTTGAGTGAATGTGTTTGGAGACTGTCCCTTGCTGCTGAGACAAGGAAAGAAACCACGAGTGCCGTCCCGTTGGCCTCGTTTGTCACGAGGCTTTTATYTTGTGGTGCAAAACGGGGCAGCTCCCACGGGATGAAGCAGGAGGGCGAAAGGCACCTAGTGATTAAAACGTCCCCTCCTCGCGCTCAGCTGCAGAAGGGCTTCGACCCGCGCTGACGTTGGAYGGAGCGGGTACCCCGGCGCTGCAGGGCGCCCCCAGCTGCCCCCTCCCCGCGGGGATGCCGTGTCCGGACGCGGGCAGGGGGGCAGGACCGTGTCGGAGGGCGGGGACAGCCGCGCCGCCCTCRGAGGTTCCCCAGCACGGGCATGTTGGTCCTTGGAGCGCGCGGTGCCCGAAGCTCCGCAGGGTCTGCGCGGGCTCCTGTTCCTCACGTGCCGCGGGCCCCGTTGGTGCCGCAGGAGCCGTGTCTGGGCCGAGCCGTGTCCGATGGAGGCTGCCAAGCAGGAGTACGACGGCGTCATCGAGGAGTTCCTCATGGCGGGCGAGAAGCTCTTCGGGCCCTACGTGTGGGGCAGGTGCGGCCTCCTCCTCGCCCCACCGTGCTGCTGTGGGGCTGCCGTGCGGCTGCTGTGGGGCTGCCCCTCGGCCCTGGGCCGCCTCGCGGGTGGCGGGGGCGCTGCTCGAGCCGCCCGCTCTGCGCTGCCGGGTATGACGCGCTCTTCCTGCCACCCTCGTTGCCCTTCGGGGGCRTGGAGAACCCTGCCTGCCATCATCATCCACGAGGCCGCGCACGGCTGGTTCGRCAGCCTCGTCACCAGCGCCACGAGGGCTTCACCGTGTAGGCGCAGGGGYGCATTTCCAGCGAGGTCTCCGGTGCGTGGCCGTGCCCGGCCCCTGTCCCCATGCGTGGCTTTGCAAGCAGAGCCCCATTGTGCCCTTGGGCCCGCGGGTCTGGGCCGTCCTGCCGCTGCACGTCTCTGCAGCGCCGCGCRTGGGGCTGCGTGTCCTGGACGGTGAGAGGGGCCGGAGTCTGCAATGCACCCAGCGCCTCTTGTTGTTAACAGCAACGCAGCCTCCTCTCGGAGTGACGGCGTCCCCGTGTCAGGCTGGGCGGAGGAGCAGAGATTTTTTCCCTTGTTTTTACCAAGTCTTACAAGTGTTTTCCTGCTCCCCCAGCTCACCAGGGAAGGCGGCGCCAGGAGCTCCCCAAGCGCTTTGGTTGCACCCGGCAGCTCAGGCGCTGCCTGGCGCGCTCTGCTCCACGTGCCCTCTGCGGTCTGGCTGGCCTGGGGCTGCTTTGCTGGRGCACTTGGCAGCCCCAACTGGACGCTTGGTTTATTGGTCCCGCTCTCCAGCGACGGGAAGAACCAGCGCTGCCGCTGCCGCTCGTGGGGCTCGTGGTGCGAAGCGCTCTTGGCGCTGGTAGCAGCCCCCGTCCCTGCCAAGCCCGGCGCGGCCGCCAAGGGAGCTCCGACGGGCTCGGAGCGCCTCCCGCGTCTACACGTGCCTGGAGGCCGCCGCGGGCCGGGCCCGGCTGCGCCAGCACGTGGACAGCACCGGGGAGGACCATCCGCTCCACCGGCCGCGCGTGGTGACYGAGGCAGGGCTGTGGGTGCCCCGCCCTGACCCCCAGCCTGGCGCGGACGAACAGGGACCTTCCTGCAAAGCTCCAGTGGAATGAGGACCTTCTGTCAGGGCACTCGGAGCGTGAGGCCRCAGGACCCGGCGTGGCTCGGGGGCACGGCAGGGGTGGCCGCAGCCGCCGTCACCGTCCTGCTCTGGGGCACCCCAGCTCCGCCAGGACGCGGGAAGGGCTGGAGACGTTCCCGTGCTGCCCTGGGGCCCAGCCTGGGCCCTGGCACGTCTCCAGTTAACGGAAGGACGCTCCCGGTCTCTCTAAGCACCTTCCCACGGGGGCTGCCAGGTGCCGGGTGCTTTTTTTTTAAGTTTTTCCCTCGACGTGTCCACCGCTTTGGCCCGCCGGGTGTCACCCTAYGAGGACACGCACAACGAGGCGCCCCACGGGAAGGGGTTCCGCTTCGTGAGCTCCTTGGCGCTTCTTGCGGGGGACCGGAGCGAGCTCGACGCCTTCCAGCAGCTCGGGCCGCGGGCAGCGTGTGCTGGGGTCTCTGCAGAGAGACAAGGGGGCGAYGGGGGCCCTGGAAGAAGGGGCTGGACAGGGTGGCTGAGGAGGGGACCCGAAGGTGGGAGACGGTGCCCGTGAGACCGGGGGTGTGCCCGGCTGGGCGCTGGYGGCGGGTGGGAGGGAGTCTGGAGTCTTCCCAGCAGGAAGCAGGGGCCGAGGAGCCCGTATGGGGGAAGGGAGCCCGTGTGGGCGGGGCAGGGCTGGGAGCACCCTGTGGAGCTGGGGCCGCGCGTGGCCGCCGTGGCGAGTCCGGGCGGCGTCGCCCTCCCCGCGGGCCTACGTGAATCACAGCAGACGCCACCCCCGCCTCCCTCCTGGAGTGCTTCCCCGAGCTGCGGGAGCGGGGCGAGGAGGCCCTGCCGGGTCAGCCCCGCGGCCCTCGCAGAGCGGCGCCGGCGCCCGGGGCGGGAGCAGGGCGCCCTCCGTGCGCGGCTGCCGCGGGGGCGCCGCCGYTTCCTCGGGCTTTGTGCGCTGCCTCCAGCCCCGTGGTCTCCTTCAAGGCACCGCTGCCCAGCGCAGGGCTGGACCCCGCCGGGAGCGGCGCGCCCGGCCGGCCTGGGCTGCGGTGACGCGGCCTCGCCGGAGCCCTCTGATCTCTGCGTGCCCGCACAGTCCTCGGTCCCTGCTCGGGGGCTCTCGCTTGGGGTTCCCCCGTCTCGAGCCGTCCCTGGGGCTGGTCTGGAGCGCGGGGGCRCGAGGGGCTGTCACGTGGGTCACCGCCGGGGTCGGGCTCCGCTGCTGCGTGATCGCCGGCCCTGCCCGGGAGGTGTCACCGCGAGCTGGGCCTGGCTCCTCTCCCGGGTGCTGGGCAGGGCGGTTGGTGCCCGAGTGCAGGCAGAACCTGCCCCCTCCATCCGTCCCGTCCCTGCCGGGATCAGCAGCTCTGCTCATGGTGGGGGTGTCCTGGGGGACGTCGCGGCTCCAGCGCGGGGCTCCCGGCTCCTGTCCCCCGTCCCAGCGCCCGCTCCGTGCGCAGGCCTCGAGTTCGATCGCTGGCTCAACACGCCGGGCCGGCCCCCCTTCCTGCCCGACCTGTCCCCGGGGGAGCAGCTCATGAGGCGGGCGGAGGAGCTGGCGGAGCTCTGGGCGGCCRACGGCCTTGACGTGGAGGCCACCGAGGCCGTGGGCATCCCCGGGTGGGGAACCTCCCGGCCGGTCTGCTTCCCGGAGCAGCTCCCGCGGAAACCCCCGCTGCCGGCAGGCGAGCGGCCCCGGGAGCCGCCTGGGACGGGGACGGCCCTCCAGGGCACCGCGGTGCGCGCGGGGACCTGCCCCTTCCCGGWGGGAGCGCGGGGGTCCCTCCGGGGCGCAGATCCGCGCCCGGGAGCTGATGCTCTTGCTCTGCCAGGCAACGTGCCGCGGCRGAGCGAGAGGCGCCGGCCGTGTCCAGGGCGCGGAACGCGGAGCGGCGCCTGCGCTGGTGCCGGGTCGTCCTCAAGAACGACCACGAGGCCGAGTACGGCCAGGTCAAGGTCTTCCTGCCCAGCCAGGCGGGCCGGGGGCGCCGGGCCAGGGCGCGGGGCTGGCAGGGGCACCCCCCGGCGGGGGTGTCGTGCTGCCCCATCCATGTTTGCGGCCGGCGGCTGCTCCTGAGGCTGTGGYGGGTCCCGGGGTCGTTCGCGCGGGTGCAGGGCGGGGGGGCGTCATCGTCGCCGGCCCCGGGGCCTCACGTGCRCCGCGTCCCGCAGGGAACGCAGAAGTACACGGTGCCCCGTGCCGCGCCACRTGGGGCGGCTCCGCGGCCGCCCCAGCCATGGAGACCTCGGCTACGGCCGCCCGGCTCCACGTCAACGTCCCCCATTACGTCAGGAGGATCCTGGGCTTGGAGGCGGAGGAGGAGCAGCGAGTGCCACAGCCCCTCTCAGGGGCTGCGCGGCGGAGCCTCTGCACCCACCGCACGGATGCCCTTATTAAAGCTGCTGATTCGGAGCCTTTCCCTTAGCGCTGGTGCTGGGGCTTGCGGGCATCCTGCCACTCCTCCCGGCAGCCCTGTGTCCCGGCGGGGCGCTGGGACAGCGGCCCCRGTGACCGCGGGCTCCCGGAGGCTCCCCCGGTGACGCGGGCCTGGGGCAGAGGGCCTGGCCACATCCTCATGCTCCGATTCGGCTGCCACCGTCACTCGCGCCCAGCCCAGCGTGCGAGGGCAGCCCCGGGGCGGGCGGAGCGCTGCTCTTACCCCTGCCCACGGCGGGGGCGAAGCACACGGAGGGAGGGCGGCGCATGCGCCTGTCGCTGCCCCGGCTCCGGTGCTGCCAGAGGTGTCTAATGGGGCAGGGCCTCGGCACCGCCGAGAGCAGCCAGTGCTCCAAGAGCCCGACCCGMGGACCGTCACCCCACGGCCAGTGTCGTGGGGCGGCCGTCGGGCGCCGAGCGCTGCATGCAGACTTCAGCGGGGATGGCCAGAGCGGCGGCGCCGGGAGGAGCCCGTGCTGCGGGCGAGGCGAAGGCAGGACAGCGCTGCCGCGCCGGGCACGTGTCGAGATGGGGCACGGGCCCAGACCCCGCCGCCCGACCAAGGGCAACAGGAGCACGCGAAGCGGCTGCCCAAGGGCCTTCCCCCACCTCCCTGCCCCGGGCCCAGGCGGCCGGGCTGCCCGCAGGGCTCCCTGCCCCACGGCCGCGCTCGGGACCCCCGCTCGGGGCCCTGCCCCTGCCCAYGCGCAGCTCCCCTCCTTGGAGGGGGGTCTTTTCCTCCCGTCTCCCTGCAGAAGAGCAGCASCCACAGGCACCCCGGCCTGACAAGCGAAGGGCTCCAGTGACCGCAAGTCCTTCTCGTCCACTAAAGCCTCCTGCTGCAATAGGAGGCTGCCTGAGCACGAGGTCACCAGGGTGGCGCTTGGCCGAAGCCGAAAAAAACCCTCTCTAAACAAAGGTGCCCCCAGTGCCGCAGCGCCGGCAGTGCTGAGTGTGCACGAGTCGCTGCCGGGGAGCTCGGGCAGCAACGCCTGGACGCGGCCCCAGGGTTTGTGCCCGGCCTAATTGCAACGAGCTGGCACCAGCCTCGGCCTGCTCGGAAATGGGCGTCCCCAGCGGCCCTGGCACTGCTGAGAGTAACTCGGGGTTATTGTCACTGCAGCACAAAGCCCTTCTTCATGGGCAGCTCTTGTGCTTTCCCAAGGAAGAGGATGGTGTCTGTGTAACTGAGGCACCCTCCGCCAAGCGGCTTCATCACCTGTGGGGCAGCTGGGAACAAGCGCCCGTGTCCCCACGAGCGCCGGGCTCTGCGGTGCAGCTGCCMCCTCTGCCGTGACTCACCGGGTGCAGGCGGCGTGCGGGAGGAGGCTGCCGCGGGCCCCGCAGGCGGCCCCCGGCTCGCACACCCGCAGGGCCTCAGCGGCCCCGTGGCCACCACGGCGGCGCCGCGCCAGGACCAACCTCCTGCTCCTGGAAAACCTCCCGGCTGCGGGCGGATCCGCAGGGGCCGGGATGTGGCCCGGCCCGGGAGGGCTCCGCGGCCGCTCCGGCCGGCGGGTTTGCAGGAAGGCAGAGGGGAGCACGGGGTCCGGGCTGCCCTGTCCTCCGTGGGCAGGAACGGGCTCCTCGCCGGGGCTGCTCAGCCTCCCCCCGCCCCGCGGCGGGGCCAGGACGGGCCCGGTGTCCCTCGCGGCGCAGGAACCCCGCGAGCCGGCTCRGTTTGGTTCTCAGCGTCCCCGTCGCTGCCTCCCTCCCCGCTGCAACGAGCAGCAGCGACGCTTCGGCGCGAGACCAGGGGCACGGCCGGCCACGGATGCTCATTTCTAGCACTGCAGCCGTCATCGAGCTCAGGGGTCTGCTTTTTGCTCAATTCCTCCAAGAATTAAGGTCAAATCAACGATGGAACATGAGGAGATGGTAACTGTTTATTCATACATTGATTAAAAAAGGCTTAATGAGACAGGATTAATAGACGTTCGACTCGGAGAGGACCTCTGCCATCTCCTGGCTCGAGCTGCTGCAGCGGCCGGGCTGGGTGGCCCTGCTGCACCCTGGAGGCAGCTGCATGAGGGTTTAGCTGCTAATCCCACCCGGGGCGTCTCGGAGAGCCCCTGTGCTCTGCTGCACCAGGTGGCCTCACCACTCACCCCGTGCCCTCTACAGCCTGACAGGCTGCATCTAAAATCCACTTACAGCTCCGTGCCGTTGCAGCTCAAGTTCTTTAAAYAGCATAATTTAAATATCATTTTGAAACATTAACGACTCCTGACCRTTCTGCTTTGCTGGACAGAAGTAGCTACAGGCCTCGTTTTGCACTCGGTCAAGCCCCCRAACCGCGTGGCCTAACTTCATGCATCCCTGCCACGGCTCCGACCGGGAGCGCGCAGCGCGGAGGCCGGGCCCCGCGTGGGACGGGGGAGGCGCCGCGGGCAGCGCCAGCTCTCACGCTGCTCCCGCCCGCGGCCGGGGCGGCTCCAAACTGCTYCTGCTTTGGAGGAACAGGAGCAGCATTTGGATTACCCAAGCACGTCATATGTCTGAGCCCAGCTCCGCACACTGCTTGTCTGAGATGTGATTAGCTAAGGACTCTATGATGTCAAGGAGGAGCGGCTGGCTCAAGGAGCGGAGATTTGGCAACTTGGAGACCTTCGGGGGAAAGAAAAACAAAACAGAAAAACACAAGGAAATTAACCCCCTCCCCAGACCGTGGTTCATGGATCGCTGGTTGCACRCGGCCCCCACGCGTGACGCGGACAAGCAGGACGGGAATGGAGACACCATTTACAACAATAATTCTCTTGTTAATGCACGTGAGCCCCGACACGAAGCCCGTGGCTCTCTGCTGTGGCTCAGAGCCTCCGCATGGACATCTAGGAGCGGGTGTCTCTGCCCCGCGGTCCCTTAGACAGGGCCAGCGGCAGCTTGGTGGGGCCTGGGAGCGTTCGCCAACAGACTGTGGCCACATCAGCTCTACRAGAATCTCCGCTAAGAACCACGCTCTCAGGCTGGCCCAACTGGAAAGATGTTCTGAACCCTCCTTCCTTCTGCCCATCTTTATAGGAACCAGCATTAGAGCAACACTAGCATTGCTCCCCCTTCCACGCTTACTATCCGTGCTTAACGTATTTGGGAAGGCTGGAGGAAGGATCTGCCTAAACACTTCTCCACTTTTCCAGCCCGTGTCAACTGATCTAAGGTAAGGAACCACCTCRCTCAAAGAAGCTCGACTATCTGAGCATGTTTTGAAACCCAGGAAGGAAACTGCTACGGGTATTTCCTGAAAAAGCTCAGGATAAATGCTTGAAATGCCCCCAGGTAGGGGCTGCAAGGACTGGACGAGAATGCCAAAATCCCCTTAAGCTGCTGGGAAGGCTGGGCCGGCGCTCGGGGCTCACGCCACGCGGGACCAGCACAGCCCCGTGGGCAACGGCAGCGGCCGGCGGCAGAACACAGGCGACCACGCAAGCAGACACGTTTTATTAGGGCATTCGCGCAACGCGCACACACAGGGGCCTCGACCCACAGCGCCCAGCTCCTGCTCCTCTTTGCACAGCTCTTCCCATGTTCTGCCTGCAGGAAAACCTTCTGCTTCTGAGCAGAGGGCAGTATTAATGGAGGGGAAACAGCAAAGCAGGAGAGCAGGGCGGCCGCGCGATGCCGCCCGCGGGGCCGCGGCGCCTGCAGAGCGCGGGGCGCCACGGCAGGAACCCCGCGCCCGGGTGTGCCGGGCGGGCTCCAAGGGCTGGGACCGACMCCCCGCGGAGCCGCCCGCCACCCTCCCAGGCACGTTTCAGCAACCGCTGCTGCAGCCGCCAACCCCTTCAAACACCGAGCGTCCACGGGGCCTGGCTAGCGAAGACGAGCCCAGCCGAGAACCACTGCCCACCCCTCTCTTCTCGCCCCCGAGGCGACGCCGTGCTCGTCCCCACGTGCACACGTTTTGATGAGAACCCTTCGGAGCTGTTGTTGCCCTGATGCCTCCAAGGGGGAAGTCGAGGCCGTCACCTTGCAGCAATCGGGGGCTAGAGGACACTGAGCTCCCGCCCCACGAGATGTCCCGGGGCCCAGGCTGCTCCGTCCCCTGCAGCGGGACCGTCCCCCAGCCTGTGCTGAAGCTGGGCAGCTCCCCAGGGCTCACGTGGCCACAAGAAAACACGACAGACAYGGCTGGGGGCTGCGAGCGTGTGCTGAGGACTCTCCACCGCGTTACGGAATGTCGGCTCTGCTCTCTTTTCTTTTTTTCCTGCATTTTTTAGGTGTTTTCTGAATGTAAAATGCATTAGCCTTGGGCCACTTCATCATTTAATAAAGAGTCTGAATACCTGCCTCTGACCATCTCATCTCAGGTACAAACTGGATCTAAGGTGCCTTCCTCCTCCATGGGCCAAAGGAGGAGGACTGGGAGATTAAATATACCGATTATTATTATCAATACATCTGTAGCATCTAGAAATCCCAGTTCCCAGGGTCTGTGATTTATCTAGGAATTTAACAAATGCTAATAGTTCTGCTGGCAAGCTGGGAAGTGTCCGTGGAGGGATCCTATTTCACAGGATACAACTAAAGGACAATACCCGTATTCTCTAGAGCGAGGACGGGAGCATCAGCACGTGGGGCTCTTGACCTTTCCATGACTACGGACACAACAGAGAGCCCAGCAGGATGATCTGCACATGCCGGTGTAACCCCTGTGGCGGGGGGGCGCTGCAGGAGGGGCGTGAGCAGCGTGCCCGGACGGCCGGCCGGGGGCAGAGCCGTGCCCTGCGGCCACGGCAAGCCCGCCCCGTCGCACACGAGAGCCCGGGGACGGCGCGGCACCACAGCGGGAGCGGGGAGGAAATCTAGATAGCTTCTGTTTTGGAAGGTCTTCACGTCTCCAAAACAGGCCCTTCTGTTCCATTATTTCTTTTTTAGTGTGAAATGTATGCCCAGATTTGTCACCATGTCAGCGAGGCAGCTTCAGCTGTCTCACCAGAGGGAAAAAAAACGGTTTCTAACATTAAGGTGTCTTTAACCACCGCAGTGACAGAGGACAGCAGGTCTCAAGAGCCCCAGAAAAGATGCAACCGACCTTGGTGAACTGGTGAACGATGATGTGCAGGCAGTGCCTCTTCATGTCCAGGGCCTGGGTCTTGTCAGCTGCCTCCAGGATCTACGGCAAAGACAGACCAGGATGTGACCGGCCTCCTGCGTCGCACAGAGCTCCAGCGACCCCGCAGACCCCGTGCAAACACGTGTGCCCAAGGCCCAGTCCCTGCACATCCATGACCCCTGCAGGGCCACCACCTTCAGGTTTGTGCCTCCTCCCCGGAGGTCACTCACTAGGACACACGGCAGGCAGGCAGAATTTGGCAGGAGGAGAAGCTCTACAGTTCTACAGTGTACTCCAATATTAACACATTCTTCATGCTCTCCCATACAAACATAGCCCTAATTCTAAAGGCCCCCCTAAAAAAAGCACGCCATCTTTACCTTAGAAGCTACATGCACTTATGCTCTACAGCTTTAAGTCAAAAAAGTGTCCTTTAGCTTTGCTGCATTTAAGACTAATTAAAGCTACAAGGGGACAATTACCTGGAGCACATTTTCCACCGTGACATTCATTTCTAGATTCTGCTTGCAATAGGCTTGCAGCCTGTTGTTGGAGAAACCATAATAATAAGGTGCAGCAAAGAGGTAGCTGTTAAGCCCATTAAGGAAAAGAAGAAAAAGGCAAAGTAAAGGTAACAGTAACTGATGCTAAGTGCAGCGCAATGGCGGGAGTTAAAAACGGGATGCACATTAGTGCATAATAACCCTCCCAGGCTGTGCCTGACTATGCAGAGCAGAAGGAAGCCGAGGTGCTGGGCGTGCGCTTGAGACACCTTCTTCAAGTATTTCCGATTAAAGGATACAGGGAATCCTCGGGAGGCATGTTTACTTCTCCGTAATAGATATATCTGAGCATAGACTCGAACGCTTGCTTGCTGGGAACCATTTCGCCTATCGATATATTTACTTGCCCGTCTTCCGGCATGAAGGAACGGAACATGGCTTCAAAGTAACTGGAAAAGGAAGTGAAAACTAATGTAATGTGCAGGCTCTGTGGGTCACTCTGCAGGCAGATGCTTTAACCCAGGACTGTTCCAAGGCAGCTGTGAAGCACTGCAGCTTCCAAGTAAGTAATTCCAGCTGCCAACCTGGGGTAAAGCATTGCGGAATTGTTATGCTTCATATAGGCCTGTGAGCAAACTCCAAACATAATCCTTATCCTTTCCAACGACGCTACCTGGAATTTGTCTCCATTCCTTGAAAATTAGGACATGCAGTGCTCTSATTTTTGTCTAATTTGCATAAGACCTACTAGACAGCTTAAATCAGYGTGAGTTTCCTTGGTATCTGCAGGCTGTGACTGCCAGTCATGTAACCTTGTTTGAAAGTCGTGAGATGCTGCTGGGAAAATACTCAGGTAACTAATACTGAATATTATTACTGGGACAAGAGATCAAATTCTGATGAAAATTTCTATTTTTGCTCATGCCTAGCCTTAAACTTTATCTGGTGAGAGATACAGGGGTTTCATATAACCTAAAATGGATGTTCACTGTTAGAGGATTCTTGCTGACCTCAGTSGACATCTGTTGCTTCCCGCTTCCTTAAAAAAAAGTCCTATATTTTACATCCTCTTTTCCTTCTTGCGATTTAACTGATTCTTTGCCTTGAGGTCCAGCTTCTCAAATATGGTCTGGAGAATCTCTACAGTTTTAATTTCCTCCTGTCTTTCCCTGCTGGGTATTCAAMTGAAACATATTTAATCACTGATGTTTACGGCACTTCTTGAGGAAAGCAGTATTTTGTGCCCATACAAAGTTCCTCCCTAACTCCTACAAAACCAACCCGTACAGGTTTCAGCCTTAGGGCAAGGACTCTCACCTGGAACGGGCTGCTAGGATTGCTTTGTGGGCTGGCCGTGGGTGCCCATCCAAGAGAAGGATGATATCGCAGAACTCAACCCCAGCTCCTTCCAGGTAAGCCTTCATGTCCTGAATTAAGGATGTTCCTGAAAGCCAATACGGTGAAATAGTCAAGAAAAGAGAAACACCAGATAGTGCCAAGCAGACAGCTGACACTCAACTAACACACAGCTGAATCACAGCTATGGACTCCTTTCCTTTGGGATTTACGGGGTGACCGGTCAGCCTTTCCTCTGGAATGAGCTTCGTCCTTCCCCACCACGATTCCCTACCTGCTGCCGCTCCAGATGTGTGCCTGGCAGCTCTGCTTTCTACCTGCTGACAGCAAGCGCTGGCAAGGAGCAACACAAAGACATAAAGGTGATTTTTCCCTATCTTTTCATTTCCAGTTACCAGGAATATAGAATGTTGTCTCTTCACTTAAATTGAAAAGCTTTCCTCAGTCTTTAACGATGGCTTCTTCCATCAAACTTTTTAATTAGTCTTGAAAATATGTGCTAATCAAAAAACAGAGCAACTGTTCAAGTCTGACCCAAACACTTTCCTCATCTCAAAGTTCAGCTTTCAATTTTTTGGTGTTTCARTCTCTTGTACCCTTTCACTTCTCACTACAGAGCCTGGCTATGCCATCTTGAGGACGGCGCGTGGAAGACAACCGTCAGCCAAGGTTTCTCCACTTGGCCTTCAGGAGGACCAGCATCCTCTACCTACTGCTCCAGCTCCTGCTGCTTTCTGCAGAGTATTCCAGAGCAACACTGGCAATGCCTCTGAACTTCAGGGCTTCAGCAAATCTCATTATTGTGTTTCTTTTTTTGGCCTCAGATGATAAAATCTTACATAAGGCTAGTCCCAAATCAGGCCTCAATACATTCTGTAACAGAATTATTAATCAATTCTTCTCCTTCCAGTACAATGACAGAATGAAAATGAAAGGCATGACTGTTAGTGCAAGTTATTTATTTTCTCCTCCCTATCTTCCTATCTCTTCTTCCATTAACTTTTTTTTTTGGCTACTTTTTTTCCATGCTTATTTTCCCTTTCTCTCTCGCAAGGCCCGTCCTGTCAGCACTGTCTTACTCCCAAGATCATCTTCCTTCCTGCTGCTCCTTCTTGGGTGGCAATTTATGAGCAGCTCAACTTCCCCCCAACACCTTTGTTACCTTCTCATTCACATTAACCAAAACCCCACAGCCTTCTCATTGAGTCCCTCTTTATATCCTTCCGTTCCTTCTGCCTCTCTGAAAACATTATTCAGGAGACTGGATCCCTATACGCTCTTGATTCATATACTTCATGGAGAAGATGACTAAGCACAACACAACCCTATACAAGTATTCTGATGGGAACAATGTCGTGAGTGAAGTTCCCTGGAGAGAGAACTGCAGCGCTCCTTCTTGGTCTGGGAAGCCAACTAAGCACAGCCTAAACCAAACACACCCTAGAAGCTCAAAACCACCCCGCCTGGGACCTTTACAGGACAGAACAGTTACCAATGTCCAGCGGCTGATCGGAATGCGTGCGAACAGGAGGCTGCTGTTTCCTTCGTACAATCTCCACTATGAGGGATGAGGAAAGATGTTCAAACTCCTTCATCATTATTACCTGGTTAAAGTGGGATTCCTTCACCACAAAGTTCAGGCAATGTTCCTTAAAGAATGAGAAAAAAAAAGTCACTTTGTTCATATGAAGAAATACTACAGTACCACATATATTGGAGAAAAAGCCCTCTCATTTCAAAATGTAACCAAATTCTTTCTGGTGGCAATATCAGTCCAGAACAACCAGCCACCTCTCTCTTCATTCAATGTTCAAAATCATCCACTGCAATTCACACAAAAATACACTGATATTGCAGAATATTCTACCACCTTTCAACAGACCTGCACCTTGCAGTGCTGCAGCCATCCCCTGTGCTGCAGGAACTGTCTCTCTTCAGGATGAGTTGTTCAGTTCTCAGCTACCCTTTATGAGGGCAGCTATACTCTGATTTTCAGACAGCCACAGCCACCAGGATGCACCTCTGCCTGATGTGCTGCCACCCAAAGGCATAAAGAGCAGAGCACACCCAACCGTCCCTTAGTTCTTTTATAAGCCCCGAATCCCAGCGGAGCGGCAATGTGCACAAGTGGAGAACGACAACAGCTCGTGACACCTCACCACGAGGAGTAACAAGCACTCAAGGGGAGAGAACTCCAATTCAAAACGACCCTGAGCACCTGGAGCGATGCAGAGAAGCCCTTGCCACCTTGTTGGTAGYGAAGACAGGTGGAGGTACCTGATTTATCTGAAATTATTGACAGAGGATCCACGGGTGCTAGAACGCTCCGTTCCTGATGGCACCAGGGTCCYAGGCACCAAAGGCTGTGCCAGCACTCAGGTAACTGCTGCCGACTCCGCTGCTGTCTTACTGCATTTTCTTCGCCCAAACCCCGTGCATGGAGTGCCTGAGGAAGCGCTGGGCCCCGCTGGTTTGCCCAGCTTTACTGCCAGCTCCACTTCCCAGGCTGCGGCCGCGCGCACCCGAGCTCCAAGAGGCACCGCGGGAATCTCGCATCGACCCTTGGACTCGGGCGCAGGAGCTGCTCTCCGAGGTTTTAAGGGGAGCTGCCTCTGGCTGCCCTTACAGGAACCACAGCACGAGAGCGCGGCACGGTGTGAACCGAACCGACGTCCCGCCGCCTCCCGCGCCCTGCAGGGTGGCCAGCCAAACACTGCTGCCACTTAGGGACAACCCCCACAATGTTCACGAGCGCCTCGAGCACTATCCACACGAACGTACACTCCAGCAACTACAATTACAGGGAAGAACCACACTCGCAAGAGCTGACAGCTTTATAAAACATTAATCACGTCAAGATTTTATTTTTTTATTTCTTATCAGCTACTTTGTATGCAAAATGTGATTACCTTTAGCTGATCCAGCTGAAGCTTGTTTGCATTTTCACACACAATCAGCACATTCTGCAGATCTACAGATGCTTCGATATACTGAAGGCAGAGCTGTTCCAGTCGAGAGAGCTTGAAGTTTAAGGCTAGTTTGTATACATCCATAATAAGCAGCACATCCTGCACATGGCCTGAAAATACAAGGGGTATCAATGCCTCTCCGTCTCTCTAGAGACTTCAAAGGAAAAACAATGCAAAATAATTTTTAGTATCCACCTGAATGGGCAGAGATTGATAAAGTACTTTTAGGACAAAAAAGGATCCATTTTTATTTTGGCTAAACCAAGAGCTGGTACTGCCAAAAAGGAGTCCTGCAAGACCGTGGGATGAAGGCAGCCACCCAGAACACGCTTCAGACTAAGGTTTTGTGTCAATCTACAGCCCATATTCAAAAACCTCTCAGAGGAAAGTGAAGGCCCTAAACTCCTTAACAAGCTCACACACAAGCAGCCTGATTTTGCAAGGCACTCCAGCCCCAGGTATTACTGAAGTGCTAGCAATCAGCCGCCCACTTGTGACAGGCCTTTGGGGGAAGAGGCTGCGCTCGTGCGCGCAGCACATCCAAGGCTGGGCTGGAAGAGGGGGCGAAGGCAAAGAGGGGCAGCGGGGACCCACGTTGGCTACTGCACGAGGGCCCCTGGGACACAAAATGAAAGAGGCCACCGCAGCCTTTGCCTTCGTCCCAGGGGACCTCCGGCCATCTGCCATAACCACTCTTTTTTGACCGAGAAAAGCTGCCTCGCACGTCATGCGGCTTCCCTGGGCCTAATCAGGAAAATCTCATTTGCTAGGCATGCCCAACTTCATTAGCGCAGCCTCCAGGAGGAGGACTCCCCCGAGCCGCTGCCTCCCGGACTAGGAGGAGCAACCAGGAATAGGTACGGAGCCCCGGGGGGAYTGCAGCACATTAACAGCACTGCGGAGCGGCACGGCCCAGGGAGACGGTCTGAGGGGCTCGTGAGAAGGTCTGGGAAAGCCGGTAACAAAGGAAGTTCAATGTGCTAATCCCTTCGTTGGGCTGATTCTGCCCCGCGATGGATGTGCTGAGAATTAACCAAGGGGGTAAGAGGGGGATCTGGCAATGCTGGCAGCAACGAAGCAGGAGATTCTCTTGTTGCCATTCCTTAGGTTTGCTCTGGGACATGCTACCTTGGACAACTGTGTACGAATTAGTGTTTTTCTGAGAGTTACCTTGCTCTAGAAAGGAAGGATCTTGGATTCAAACTGAAAAGAGCCTCCAACGTGGAGGCAGATGTACCTGAGGTGAAAGCACTGGGCCAGGTGACTGCAGCTTGYGTGGTCCTCACCAAAGAGAGTTCCCCCAGGGCCCCCCGTTCTCACACCCGCGGCCCAGCAGCACCCACCGCTCAATCACAGCCACGAGTGAGTTTTGCTGTGTCAGAGCTGAGCRGTCTCCGGCCTCTCATCCTCTAAGTGTTTTAAATTCCGGGATCTTCRGGGAACGCATGAAATGGATTTTTCCGTCTTGAGGCGTTCCCTTGGATTGCCTTTTTGAGGACAGCATGAATACTGCCTTGCTCTGCCTTTCCCTGTGGCAGTCTCAAGCAGCAGCAGAGTGGAAATAAGCGAGCACAGCACGCACGGTTCTTCCAAGTAGGCCACTGTAATGCAGAGCCTGTTTAATGTAGTGGGTAATTACCTGTGTGCAGGTGAGTTTTCCTGCAGTTTCCACTGGGAAAGGTATCCTAAGCTCCCATGCAAAAATTGCACCTCAGCAAGGTGCAATTTACCCTCCATTTCTCTGACCAAAATACTTTTTTTTTTTTTTTACATTTTTTCAGAAAGAACCTCGTTTTCCTCAATATTTGAAAGGAATCAAGGAGCACTGCAGCACTGGACAGCATGCTTTGACAGAAATCTGCAATACATTTTTTTAAATCTCAGGTAAGTAACTACGTGCTAAGAGCTCATTTAAAAATCTTAATCCCGATCCGTACGGAAGTAAATGTCTGTCCCCGAGCTGCTAATATTTTGTTCTCACCCTGCTGTCCTACCTTTGCGGGGGTATTTAATCTTATCYGTGTACAGGAACTGCATGAGCACCTCGAAGGGCTGAGCTTCGGCCTCGCGGATGGGCACCTCCAGGAGAGGCTGCAGGCGGCACAGCTTGACATTGCCACCAGTCCCATCCTTCTGACACACCGCCTGTCCCTCGTCCTCAATGTCTTGCTTGGACTTCTAATGAGAGAGAGAAAAAACACTCAAACACGACGATAGGGTTGTGTCCACCCATACCCCTCAGCCTCAGGCCAGAGGAAGGGTCCTTCTCATTCGTGCACAGCCTTCAAGCTTCAAAACATAACATGTGCCTCAGACTTACTGCTCCCTCTCCTGTCGCAAAACAAGATCAAAATAAATGGGAATTCCTGGAAAAACCTCAAAAATGACCTTGGGAAAAGATGGAGGGCGTAGCACAGTCCTTCCCATCACCTGCTTCACTCCACAGTAAAGAGACAACGAGGACACAGCAGGGGCTTCCACACAACCCTCCCTTGCAGGGTCAGAGCACAACGTGCTGTGCAAAAGTATTTTGAGGCTGTTGCCTCAAACTTTGTCTGACAGCCCTTTCCTTGCAGCCTTTTCCAGGGAAGATGGAGGGCTATGGGATGGCAGAGCACTTAGCAAAAGGGCAATGAAGCATCCATGTGTCTAGAAGACCTGCTGGGGTCTTTCTTGCTGCTACCTCTTCCTTAAAAAGAACAAAATGTTTGATGCTGAAAAGCTGTATGTAGTTAAGATTGACCATATTCCACATACAGCAACAATATAGAAAAATACTAAGAAATACTAAGGTACAAGCCAYGGTCAAAACCTTAACTCCTGGAGTCTTCTCTCTAATCCCTCTCATTGTGCAGGCCATCCCAAAGTGCCTGCAGCCTTCGCCCTCCCCAGAGGACGGGATAAGCCTCCCGCCCCAGGGGCACGCTACAAGATTCAAACAGACAGCTAAGACAGCTCCCGAGCACCATTCTGCCAAACGCAGATACCTGGATTAACCGCGCTTCCTCCACGCCTCGCTCCTCGCCTGCTCTAACACATACGCAACACGCCATCCCTGCCGTGCACGTGCCTGGCATCCCCTGAGCCCCACATGCTGCTCTGCTGCCACACCTGCCTCCGCACAGGTTATGTTTTCCCTAACAATTTTATTTCCAGATTTGGACAGGACCGGTATTACCTGGCCAGGAGGCTCCTGCTCTGAAGTACTTGCCTGCTTCAGCCTCTCCCTCGCCTGGGTGATTTTCTTCCTCAGCCACTTGCAGCGAGCAGTGACAATGGCAGTATGTCCTCGGACTCGCTCTTCCTTCTGTCAGAGGCAAAGGARGAGCACACAACAAACCTGCACTGACGGGTCACACACGTTACATCTTCTCTGCACATTCACATGAGACTCGGCACCTGTTTCTCCYTAAAGACTCAGGCAAAAATCGTTGGAAGAGAGTCCTTTTTATATTTGCTGACTGGAAGTTGTTGTGCAAGTTCAGCACAACAGGGTCTACTCCTGAGCTCTACATCTGATCTACAGCTGGTTGTTCTTTCAAAGCCACAGTATACTTGTTTATCTGTTACTGTGGGGTATCTTCTGATATCTGCAAAGTCTTCTATAGCAATGCTTTTTGTAAAAAGAAATASAGTTAAGTTGAAATTTTTCAAGTTTATTCTAAGGAATAACGCTCTTTTTAAGCTGTGATAATTGTTTTCAGTATCAGAGAGTGAATAACATTTTTTTCTACTGCTTTATCGTTGCAGTTTAAATTTCAGTAATTAAAAATAGATCCTGAAATAGATCTTCAAAACACTGACCAGTTCTTCACTGCAAAAGAGGCATAGAGGCACAAATCTTTATTTGCATTTTCATACTGCAATTACATATAAAGTACTTTGATAAATTCAAGTTCTGTCTCAGTGAGGGTTTTTTTCTTTTCCTACTTTGCAGTTTTATAAATTTACCTGGTTTAGACAACATTTTCACCAGGGGTTCTCATGAATCAKTCCAGGATTTCTGGCCCAAATATGGGATAATCTGATTTTTCTCAACKAGCATTCTCCACGATGCACACGCCTGTGTCGCATATTCAGCCAGTCCAACCAAAACACCATTTTCACTAAAATACACTCACCTCTCCCAGGACAAACTCCAAGTCACTGAACTGCCTGTTTTCCCATAGCCTTCCATAATCCTCATGTAGTGTGCACTTTGGGTAACAAGAAAACTAGAAGAAAAAACAAACAGCCAGACTTATTTTTATCCATTTCAACTGGGTGTCTCCAAAGCATCCTAGGTACATCCTATTCCTGGACTTTCYCATTAGTTTGACCTCAGTGTAGTAYGGAAACCATAGAAAATAGGGGCAAACCAAGTATGCAAGGATTTCCTCTGCAGTGAGAGCAATGAAACCCAACCTAAAGCAACAACTAAGGTTTGTGTCTTAWCACACAGAGCAGGACTTCGCGGCTAGAATCACAGAATCATTAAGGTTGGAAGGGACATTTAGAGATCATCTAGGAGCCTCGTCTGGTCTCCAAACCTATTTGGAAGCCCCACACAATAACCCGAGGGTGGGAGGAGGCTGCGACCTGGTCTAGACCCCTGGAAACCTCACAGTTTTCCATCCCTGCGGGTCGGTGGGGAGCAGCAGCAGGGTTACCTGGAACCTGTACATCTCGCCRCTCCTGATGTTATTGTCCACGGTCCCGCCGAAGATGTACATGGCATCCGAGATGACGGCCGCGGCGTGGAAGAGTCTCCCGCTGGGTAACTAGGGGGCAAAAAAAAATGACAAAATAGCTGCAGGAATAAACCCCACTTCTTTCTCCTCCCAGGAAGGAGGGCCTGGAAGGGGGCAGCGGTAAGAAGGGGACGCCATTGAAGTCTGGAGGGACACGACTGGTTGCAGGCTAAGACTGCTGTTTATTATAATTCAGACTGTTTCCTGATCGTACGCAGAACACGCCGTCCAGTCACATTTAAAAGCAGCTCTTTGTTGCGCCTGCCGATCCCAATTCCCCACAGGCACAGCTCCAAGAAGGGCACTGGAGCATCGGACCATCTCCCCAGCACCGCGACTCGAAGCTAAGTTTTATGCAGGAAAATAAAACCACGGCATAAACGCAGGCTGCAAATGAGAGCAGCACAGAAACTCAGAGCCGGCTCTGAGCATCCCCCGGGACTGAAGGGCAAATTGCTCTTTACCTCAGCAGGATATTGAGCTCTGGACCTGCTCCCCATGCCCTTTGCTCCACGGCAGGCAAGCGGAGTCACTAACGCTCATCCTGCACGGCCAGATTCTGCAAAGGGGCTTTGGAAGAGTCGGTGCCGCGGAGGAAAGGCCCCTTTCTCCAAAACGCTGGAAAAATCGAGCCCAGGGTTCATTACAGGGCTGAGGGACGGGACAGCCTCCTCTTGCACAGGCTTCCACTTGGTACGTGACATTTTTTACAGCAGGAATAATCCTCATAACTCAAAGGTGCAAAGAGACCTTCTTGCATAAGACAGACCAGATTACTTTCACCCATTTTCCTGAATTTCACACAAGGTATTGCATCAAATGAGCTCACCTCACCGAGATACCTAAAGCAAAACCTTCAAGTGATTTTACTGGTTTGTTTGGTTAGTTTGATTAGGCTTCTTTCCTTTTCCAGGCAGCAAATATTGTAAAAATMTTTTAATAAATCTATTCAAATGCATTTATTAATCTATTTACATCAATTTAATAAAATAAAATAAATAAATAAAATAAATAAATACTCTGGTAGAAGAAATCTTTCCTTCTCATACATATTCATAGCCCCGACTCAAGCAAAATCAGACAAGAAAAATACTGTGTTTACATGGAGAGGCCCCTTTTCCAGGAAACCACGCTGACTGGCAGTCTGCATTCCCACAGAACTCCCCCTTCTACCCAGCGTCACACAACGGCCTCACTCAATTCACGACCCACCCCAACGTTTCTGACTCTCTTTTCCCCACCAGCCGACAGCTTCCAAGGCCCCCGCGCGGGGACGCAGGGCTGCATTTTTGTTGATGTTGCTCTCAAACATAAAGCCACAAGTTCGGTCACCTTAAAAAGCATCTTTGGGCCTTCTGAAAGAGCCATCCAGGTTACTCTAGGTAAACACTCTGGGTATTTAATAGATCTTTCTTCCAGCAAGTTTAAGTTTTCTTTGGTAAATACTCTGCTGAAGAGATTCCTGAATAATATTGATTCAACAGCAAACTCCTGCTGGCCCCCAGTGGGTATATCCCCCAAGGAGGATGATACTATTGGAAAACTGAATCCATTTTATATGGGCTATATTAATTCTTGGTGGTAATCTCATTTTTTTCAGCTTAATCACATACATTATTTAATTTAAAAACTACATCAGTAGATCCTGTGATCAACTGGAGCTCTAATGTCACCCCAGTATGTGGGGACTGCTTGTCAAGACTTGTTGCTGCAAAACTATCCGGGCTGATGTTAGTCACGTTATGGTTCTTAACAGAGATACRCAAATCAAAAAATAAAATAAAATATACCCCTCCTGTCAGCCATCTGATGCAAGCCGTCCCGCTCGTATTTACTTCAGTCATTCTCCCTCYTGTTTTCTTACAAATACCACTTTAGTTTCATTTTTCATTGAAATAATTCTCCAACAGAAAAGCATCTGCTTTCCAAGAGCAGTCATTAAAATAAACAACCATTTCTGTTGTGCCATTGAAAAAACAGGCAAGAAAATTGCATCATTCAAACAGGTAAGACRTGACCTGTTGGTCACTTTACATTTAACTCAAGCAACTTAAATAGGAATAATGTTAAGGAACATTATAACAATGGGGTTTTTTTGGTGCTTTTTTTTTGCATTGGCTGGTACCACAGTGGCCAAAAGTCCAGGTACTTGCTAATAACTTAAGCAAACCAACACCTCCATCTCTCAAACGTACAAATCACATTCTTAACCTAGGCMGTAACAGAAATGATGAGCATTAAAGGATGCTCCAGAAGAAGACAGGCCATACACGGTGCACTAAACCAGGTGACAGCTGAGGGCTTCAGGGCATTTCATTAATGAAATTAGCAGAATTTGAAGCAGTGCAAAGCTGGATGGCCAGGAATCCTCCTAGCGTGGGAAACTACAGCGGAAAGGAGGAGAGAGCGGAATTCAAACCTCAGCCCTGGGCTGGCTCCTACATTCAGATCTGCCTAGAGAAAAAGCCCCCGAAGGCCGGCTCATTGCAAGGCAGGAGAAGCAGCGAGGTCTCTACAGCAAGTCTGTCCTGGACTGTTAAAGCATCAGCGTYACCCTGCTGCAGCTGCTGGGCCACAAGCCCCTCGGGGCTGAAAGGGAGCACAAAAATCTCCAATTTCGGCACAACTCGTTCTGCTGCGAATAACCATGTAGGGGGCACAAGCTGCACCCCGTTTCTTCCTAGCAAGTAGTTTGCAGCACAGCAGATGAAGCACAGGGCTCAGGACGGAAGGCAGGAGTCCCAACTCCACTGMGGATGCCGGTGTCTCGGGTTGCACAAACCACATTTACTCTTCAACCTTCTCCAGCTGTGGGCAGTATGCAGCAGAACAGGTTTTGGGGTTAGCTAATGGTGTTTCTGCTTTGGTGACCAAACGCACCCTGTGCCAAAGAGGCCCCATCTTTAGTGACCCTTGCAAGCCAACCGCTGGCCTCTCTGGAGTCGTGACKGACTAAGAGCTAATGGCCATGACGGGCAGGTCGTCTTGGAGAGTGCTGTGCAACGACGCCGGGGAAAACAATCACCTTCTGCTTTCCCTCRTTAAGTCCACAACGTCCAGCCCCCTTTGTCAGACCTTCACAGAGCCCAGCTGTCTTTTCTGAAGATCACCTTTGCCAAAGAGACCTGCCCAGTGCAACACTCTCTCCCCTCCATGCACAAGACCAGCAAGGCTTGAACCTGCTGCTTGCTTCCGTAACCGCCAAACTGTATCCACAGCTATTTACATCTCTTCTGAGTGCTGTGACCCAAGTCACAGTCTCAGATTCATTAACTCAAGGGGAAAAAAAGGAAGGGATGGAAAGGGTTACTTAAGACTATCTGCTGGCCCAGAGGCATAACTATCAAACTTGACAATCGGTCACGTTCACTTCTGACAAGAAGAGGTTTCCAAAGAGTCTCTACAAGAACGTCATAATCCTTAATGTCAAAGCTACTTCTCGCCCTCATGCAGAACCTTCCTTGCTGCATTATCAGCTCCTTAATTCTTGTCCTAKCCACTAGAACCATGGAAAAGCGATTCTTCTCCTCTCTGCAGGAACTGCATCKACTGTGCTCCCTTTCTAGTCTTCCCTTCAGTAGGCCAAGACATCTCCATCTCTTTCAGCTTTTCACTGGGGTCACATTTGCTCGTTGTCCATACTGCTTTCCAGCAGCTTCTCCAGATGGTCCACACGTTGGTATCCCACCCATCTGCCAAACTGAAGGATTTTACCAGCTGCCATTTATTGGACGTGCCATAGCGAACAAGCCTGTCACTCAAATATACGGTTGCTGCCACCCCGCTCACAACACTGCAAGCCAAATTTACGGTCAYCGAGTGCTGCTTTCAGAGGAAGAAAGTCAGTTTAGAGAAAAACGAGGAACCAAGCCCCCATCCTGCCAGATAAAACAGTCAGTCTGGTTTCCTTCCTTTACATGAACAGTCGAATCAACTGTTCCACAATCCGCCTGTCACATAAGAACGTGTTGGTTATTCTATCTTGGGAAAGAGGCTAAAGGAAATTGTAGTAATTTGCTAAAATCATAAAGGATGGCGAGAGCAGAATAAGAACATGTGTGCGGACTCCAAGGTATCCCTCAGTTGCCTGTTTTGGGCAAAGTTTATCAAGCTTATTATAAGATTTCAGGCCTTTCTGGCTTCCCTAAATCCAGCTGCTAGAACTGCAAACCTCATATGGAGAAGTTCGGATTCCTGTTTAAGGCCTCCCAAGTATATACAGTATGAACTGGTATTTTTATTTTGATGTCCTCTCTTCCTCTTTTCTCCAGGTATTTTACCATGTTATATCACGTCTTGCAGAACACAAGACCACAGCGTCCCTTTGCAGCTCCATAAAACTCCATGCAGATTTGGCCATGTTCTAGTCTGCTAAACTCACCATCCTTCTGCTGCTTATTGTTTCACTGGAAGCTAAAATCTTCCCAAGGTCATCCATGCTGGTCTGTGCTCTGATCATTATCCATTAGTTCCCAGATTATTCATCGGGAAAGCTCCGTTCTCTCCACGTGGAGCTCAAGCCCTTCTCCTCACCTTCCCTCTCTTCCTGGTCACTTGAGCTGTCTCACCCCAGTCCCAGCGAGGTCTCAGCTCTGCAGCAGCGCACAAGGTTCCTTCCTTCCATGAACATCTGTGTGGAGGCTGCTGAGATGGGCTCCCAGTTGGGCTGTTCTCATAGCCCAAGCGCAAGAGCCTTTCCAATGGTGTTGTCCTCAGATCCTTCCCATGTCCCATAGGCCTTCGCTTCTCTTCAGGTTATGACAATCCYTCCCCAAAGTACTCGAGTAGGAACCTTCCAGATAATAAGGAACAGAATTGCATCCAGGACTCTCACAAAAAGCCTAACACCCTAGAGACAGGCCTGTATACCCCGACTAAGCCCACCTGGTGGGATCACAACAGCCTATCTAAGCCAGCAGCGTGCAAAGACAACTTGAGTCCCACAGGTGAGACAACCTGGGCAGAACTCTGCTCTCCATGGCGCATGGCTGGAACGGCAGGAAGGGTTTCCGCTGGCCATCTCCATGCGCGCATCCGAAGGGTTCTCCTCCTCCTCCTCCTCCGCATTCAGAGCGCGTATGAGACTCCTAGAAATCACGGGCYGTCCAAGCTGCATCGCCAGCTTGAAAATATTTGCCAGCTTCAGACGCTGTATTTATCTCTCTCAGTCAACACAACCCCCTTACTTTACTAGCAGTACCTGACAAAACCGATTTTAGATTCAAGCCTGAGATCTTTCATGATCCTGGCTGGCATCCTTCCCYGAGACACACTGCCCTGTTTCATCTGGTGAAGTGTTTTGTCTACTTAAGGTTAATGAGATTTGCAATTGGAGGCTCCCTTCGAGCTGGAACCTTTGCTTTCAAAAGCCGATCTCATCTGTCACCTTTGTTTCCCTTTCACTCTGCTGGCATGACCCCAATCACTATTTTCAAAAACTCAGGCACTTCAGAGAGCAGCACACTCATTTTCTTGGTGTTTCTTGCACTTAGATCTCATTCTGTATCCTGCATAGACTGCACAAATTGAGTCTATCCTGTGGTGCTAATGCACGTTCTGATTTGACTTCCGAAGTCGTGCTTTGCTTCCCTCTGTGCTAAAAGGCCTTGTAATCACTCACGTAGTTGAGATGACAGCCCTGTGCATGACCTCGGGGGCTCAAATCCCCACACTTTAAAATAAACTTTGTGAAATCTGTACAAATCCCTACAAAAACTCGTGCAGTGTGATTTTGGCCTGGCTAGATATAAATTCAGCTTAACTTGAAGTCTTTAAGAAATTAAGTGGAAGTAACATAAAACTAGAATTAAATCAGAGCAAYGGTTTCCACTTAGAGGTCTATAGGGATTTTTTTATATAGAATTTAGAACTCATATGTGCAGAATCAAGGCTTAAATCTTTCTTAGCTTGCAGCTTAAAGCAGTGTGGCTCAAAAAAAAAAAATTCAAGGGAAGGAAGAAAGGAGTGGAGAGGAGAAAAGATGCCCAAGACTGGAATCTGCTTTCTCCTCCTTGAACAGAATTTAATTTGCATTTTTGAGGGTTTTTTCCCCCACTTCTGTGTGTTACTTTATTTACCTCCGAGTCTGTTGTGGGTGGTTGCTTAACTGCTTATGCCGAAATCTAAACCAAATACATCCCGAGATTTTTTAAAACCACGTTCTTCTGAGGGCAGGGAAGGAGCTTCTTCTGGGGCAGATACTCGCTCGGCCACTTCTGGATGGGACACCTGGTTACAAGATTTAAAAACAATAACGTATAAAAGTAAAGGAGCAGGAGAGAGGGGACACTGCCTGAGCGGGAGTCCCTCTGTGCCAGAAGCTCCAAAGGCCACGTCCCAAACACTCAGGAGCAGCAAAATAAGCCTTGTTTGGAGCCTTTCACTGTGTTCCGCAGTTTAACAAGTGAGATTTCYTATGCTTTTTTTACATAGGGCAATTAAAATCTTAAGCAGCATTCCTTTTTGCCTGTTCTCACCCTCCAGTGGCTATTTGTGATTTCAAGGGCTTTGCTTATTGTGATGGGACAAACTGAGATTATCAGCAAAGAGGCAAAGAGGCAAWATCAACCAAATACTCCCAGCGTTGGGAGAGATTTCCCATTTTAGCTTATCCTAAAGCAAGGCAGACCAACCATCTTGGAGAGACAACCCACTCCTGACATCAAAGCTGTCAACCCCATCTGGAAGACTGCAAAGATGCAGTTGTTTTCTACAGACGACACCAGCCCTGGGTTGCACATTGCACCACTGCACGATGAGAGGCAGGTGGTCTCCAGCTAAGCCATCCTGCTGCCCTCCAGAGACCAGGCCCCCTCAGGGCCGCTTGAAAGGATGCTTTGGACTACCAGTGGTCCAAAGGCAACTCCCTCCTCCTAACACCAGGAGATCTGGTCCAAGGAGGCAAAAACATAATTACCTGATTTTCTGTTCATTTCTTTTCTAGATGTTCCTGGAGGATTTGGCTGTTTAGACTTCATTAGCYATACTGTTACTGCAGGCTGTGGTTATTTGTGTTGTTCCCAGGGTTTTTCTTGCATCTCCTTTTAATTTTGCAAAGCATTTCTAACATATTTTCAGTCTCTTTCAGGGTGAAGTCCCAACACTAAGCAATATTAGGAGACAGCTAAAATCACATCCACTCTAGCTAAGTTTTTTTATGGTTTGTCTTTCTCATTCYCTCAGCTTCTCGTAAGACTTCTTAAACAATCAGTTACTATTGTGTAGGTTCTTACCTGTCCTCAACCCCACATGAGGATGAGGATGAATACGCTAAACTCCAGTGAGAGCAACCACGTACCCACATCTCTTCCATGGCCTAGGAACACTGATGAGCCTCTCTATCTTCCAGTAYTGCTACAGACTGTAGCCAAAATGGAATGAAAAGGCCTAAGGCCATCGACAAACAAATCCAATGAACAAACAAAAACTAAAATGGCTTTAAAATACATACATGCATGAGTTTTCTTCTGAACCTGGAAGAAAAATAGAAGCTCCAAAAGGTCCAAATATGATTTCACTACTTGATTTTGCTCAAAAGATACTTTCACACTATCATACCAGGTAACAGCATAGCATCCTAGGCCAGCGGGGCATACTGAGCGCGGGGTATTTATCAAGGCAGCTGAAGGGTTAAAAATGTTTTAATGTGCAGGGTTTTGAAAAACCTGCATGCTTTCCAGACAAAATTGGAATAGAAGCATTTTATAGTGAACTTCAGCATACTCGAGTTCTGGAAATTTAAAAAAAGAAGCATAGTGCAAGTCCTGAAGTGCTTTATTATGCCTTTCCTTGGATAATTACTCCTTTGGTAACAAGGCAAGAGTAACAATCTATCACAGACTATGACGACTCATGGATCCAAGTACCTGAGRGGACTGTTGATAGCCCAGAAAGAACCTCTCATTTTTACAGTCTGCCATGATGTTAGTCTGTGATCACAACTTGGGCAAAGGCTCTTCCACCTTTCATGAAGGAGGATCCAGCAAACTRTAAGACAGTCAGCTTCATCTCAGTCTCTGAAACTTATGGAAGAAATCCTGCCTGAAGCTATTTCGACCACGTGAAGGAGAAAGTGATTGGGAACACTCACCATGGATTTACCAGGATTAATCGTTCCTGACTAACCTGATAACCAGCTTCAGGGATGAGAAGTACTGCATTCTCAGCAAGTTTGTGGTCAATACCAAATTGTTTGGAGCAGCTGAAACGCTGCAGGCTGCTATTCAGTGGGACCTACATAGGCTGGAAGCAATGCAAATGCAAACCACAGCAAATGCAAAGCTCTGCCCGTGGCAGACAATAACTCCYTGCAACGGTACAAGCAGGGGACTCGCTGTCTGGAAAGCAGCTTTGGAGCAAACCTGGGACTCCTGGGGGACAACAGCAGTAATGAAGGTCAGCAGCACCCTGGCCTGTATCAGCAGCACCACAAGCAGCAAGTCAAGAGAAGCAATTTCCCCTCGCCTCAATTTGGTGCTTGTAACACCCTGTCTGCAGCGCTGTGCCCTGCTCTGCTCCCATGAAAGGCATGGGGAAATTCTGACTTGATACAAGGGAGGAAAAAGTCGTAGAACAGAATGAACAAAATTACTTTCGCAGATGCTTGGAGAGTACTAACTAGAGACCATCTCGGCTCCTACCATTCCAGCGCCAGCGACTCCTCCAAGCTCCTCACGAAACCTCCAACACCGCACTACTGCTACTGACTCAGAGCTCCTCGGGCTGCAACGGATTTGTTGAGCTCATCATAAYGACACTGCCAACGTGGATTCGTCACCCAACCTGGAAACAGTTTAAAACGGAGGAAGTTCTCCACAAATCTCATTTCATACGAAACAGTTTATCGRAAAGCTATTTTCATGGATTATAGCAGAGAGTAAAAACGAGCTCATGATGAAGAAGCCTACAGAAAACATCAAATCCTGCTTAAYAGCACAGAATCTACCAAGAACTCTGATAAAGAGGTAATGATTCATTGGAACATTTTAAAACCTGTAAACYTTTATATACTTTTCTTTAAAATATATCAATATTCGATATATCTAGGCTTGCCATTCAGCCACGAGATCTTGCCTTCTCTTTTACCAGTCAATCACAAAGCCTCTGCACCCCAGGGAGACTTTCTAAACAGTGAGGAATTAGAGGAATTAATTTTCCAAACCTTCCCTTAAAGACTGAGCTTCCCGACTGTTTCACTATGTTTTCCAGTCTTTGACCGTCTCAAGACACATTCTCTGAATAACCTCCTGGATTTGGGGATTTGTGGATACCAGATGCTAAGGTTTTACACTGGAGGACTTAGCTATGAGCTCGCCATCAAATACCCACAATGACTGAAGTTTTTATAAGTCATMATTTCCAAAGATACTGTAAGGGAAACTATTAGGTTTCATATTCCCTCCTCTTAGATTTATTGCTTTACATACATACTGAAATACATATTGTTTGTCTGTGCCTGCCCTAACAAGAAATCCAAATCGTGCCTAGGGGGTCTGTTCTTTTAATAAATCATGGGCAAATGCCTGACAAGAAGTCAATATTTGGGAAAGGTGCAATTTTCTGTTTTCTTGCAAGGTCATTGACAGACCTTTTAAATGGTGCAGCAATAAGGTCTGGTCCCTGAAGAATCTAAGCTGAATCATAAACTATTCCTCATTCAAAACTGTATTTCATTTCTTTCAGCTATCCAAGTTTATATTTGATTTGCTCGAGTCACATTCATACTGGATTATTCTAACTTCTCATTGGTAAATGCCTTCCCCAAATATATTTCTTCCACTTACCCAGGTATTCCTCTTTTTTTTTTTTTTCTATAGAGACTCTGTATGAGCATGTAATGAAAATCACTCAAAACGGATATGGATGAAGAGCTGGGTAACAAGTCAAGGTGAATAATGATTTTATCTATACTTACTCTGACTAACCAGATTTATAAAAATCTTATCCATTCCAAAACAGAACGTCACTGGCACAAAGATCCTATATGTATCTGGATGTATATATTTTCTAATTACCTTCTGAAAAGACTGCAAGTCTAAACACCACCTATTCTTTATGATCATACACAAAAATACCCCACTGTTTTCTCTTTGGATTGTGAAATACTAAACCTTACCTCTACTAGCAGAAGATGATACCGTGGGAAYTGAACTCAGAGCATCCAAAGGTAATGACATCTCGCAAAGGTCTCACTGCAGGCATTGAGTTTTGTTTTTATTTTCACATRACAACATGACTCTTTGGGCTGAGGACACTTCAATGGGTGTAACTGATCTCTTCATCAGGAAACCATAGCAGGCCCATGCACAATAGGTTGATTAAATCCTTTCAATCATTCTTAGCTGCCCACAAACTATGTCACCATAATCCATCTAAAGAGGAATCCTAGAGCTCAAAGGAAGCCCAGAAACGTAACCAGCACCACAGCCACCCTATCCGTGCACAGAGAATGCAGCACTGTCCCAGGGCACCTGCAGCAGGTGATGCCTGACTGCTGCCTGTCCTCCCACAGTTACACCTGGTCAGGACTCACTCCAACATCCTTCCTGGAACCAAGGGAATGCATCGCGTCAGCACWCAGGAGAGCTGCAAGTCGCTTTTCTCTATAAAAGTTAACTCATTTACACGCTTGTTCTGGCTACGGCTCTGTCAAGCAAAGCTGCAAAACAGCATTTCTGAGGTATGTTCCTTAAGAGACACGTAACGGGAAAACCCAAGGAGAACATACACCATAGAATTCACCCATCCAAAGAAATCATCAACTCAAAATCCAGGACAGAGCATCACAGTGCACCCTGAAAGTGATCACCATCAGTTCAAGTACAACCGCAACACCTGAGGTGTTGAGATAAAGACACTGAGTGCAGTGTTGAGTTCYTCTCAATGGGCATCATTTTGTTTATAGATAAGAGAGAAAATTTGTACAAGTTCAGAAAGTGTCTTGGGAATACTATGATATAAAAGATTCACTGCCACTCTTGAAAGTCTTTACTAAAAGCCCCCAGGAACGTCAGGAAAACAACCCTGAGAAATAACCTGGCCATCACTCCAAAATTCAAACTTCTTACGGTGTCAGAAATCTCTCGGGCTTTGCAGCTCATCTGTCTTTCAAGAAATGTTACCACCAGCCGATCCAGCAGCGTTTCAAATCTCTGCCTTTTTGCCAAATTACGTCTCTAGATGCCGTAGCAGTCAGAGAAACCTCCAAAAATGACACACACAGCTAGCAGACAGACACCTGCCCGGCACAGCAGGCAGCCCAGGAAATACCAGGCACCACATTCACTTTAGGGCTAAATCTGATGACAAGGCTGGTTTACAGCACTGCTTGCCACAGCACAGCCTTGCTCCCGGCAGCGATAAGCATCGTATATCGAGCAATGACAATTCAAGAAGGTCTCAAACAGCAAAAGTGGCCGGCACAGAACTGGGTTTCCATTCCTGAAGACGACTGCATCTTTAAAAAGGTGGGACTGGCGTTTTATTCATTTCATGTGAAAATATTCCAACTTGGTCAAACAGAAAGGAGGTTTCCTTGAAACACTTTGGTCAGATAATTTCCTAAACCAGACTCCCAGGCGCTGCTGCTGTCAGAGCTGTGTGCAATAATACTTTCCTCATCAATACTTTCCTCAAATGTTGAATTCTGCGCCTTTGCAGACAAACTGAACTACAGTGCAGTAGTCAAAGACAAGAACCCTTCAGCCATGCAAATGCTGGCAAACATGAATAAATGTGCCTTTCCTCCTTATTCATGTAGGATCTATCTCTTTAAAGTATAACCTTAAGCTCTGCAGTTCTCTGTTCAGCAAACCAACTCTGTCTTTCTCTTGCAGCAGCTAATGCAAACTCTCTATCCCTAGTATTAAAACAGCCGAAATATTTTAACACGGCTTAAGGCAAAGCCTACTAAAATGAGCAAATAAAATAATTCTAAATTCAGGAAATATGCATTTAAATACAAGTTTTGAGAAACCTACTTTTTTTTTTTTTTTTTTTCCACTCTGGAAATTAAATGATCAGAAGCCATGGAAACCACATTTCCAAGGCCTCTGCAACCTCTCAACATTCCAGCTCTGCAATGCCAGGTTGTCCCAGGGATGCTTATCTACCAACACGCTATACAAAAAAAGATCACGCTACCACTTAATTGCTGCATTACAATGAGCAGCCCAGAAAGGGCATATTAACAAGTTCTTAATCTTTACTATTGTATTTTCTCATTTTGGATGTTTACTTGGTTATCAGTAGCCTACTGCCTTTTTCTGCCCATGCTAGAAGCATAAGGGGTTTTCATTTTTTTTTWAAAAAATACATTTCATTCTCTCAAACACTTTCCAAAAATAGCCATTTCTGAGCTTTCCCATTATCCCCAATTTTACAATCACACCTTTCTTTATCTGCAGCCTTTATATTTGGCTAAAAGGAAAATGTTCCTCTGCATAATTATGGAATTTAAAGATTTTACAGGAACACTGGAATTACTGCAATGAAAACAACCAACATCTTGTCTAGTCTGGAAGTCTGCTCCAGCTAGGCCACACTGAGCTTGTAATTCAAGCTGGTACTGACTGGCAATTCAAGTTTTTTATGAGATTTTTAAAAAGCRTGAAGGAAAGCTTCTAAAGAATGCTGTCCACGCTATTGCAATTGCTTAACTGTTAGTAGGAAGATGCTATTATCCTCCTCTCCACCTCTGCTCACAATATGCCCATAGTTGGGCAACGAGAGATGGATCRACAAAGGGACGGTGTGAATGGGAACACGCTGAACGTTTTACCTCGCTGTCCGGGCTGGGCTGGATAACCTCCCACGTCTGCGAGTCCACGTCGTAGCAGTGGAGCTCGTTGGGCAGCGTGTTGTCCGCCGCGCCGCCGAACACGTAGAGGTGCCGATCGAACGCCACCATCGTGTGGCCGTACCGTCGCTGCGGAGGAGGGGGGGAGCCGCGAAGCAAGTGCTCCGTAGGGATTCGTGTCCAGCTGAGACGTAAGACATGAAGCAGAGCATTGTCTTTAGCACTGGCCTCTGCGGAGGGAATCTTCCAACTCTCCGAACACACCCATTAGGAAGAGGAGCCCATTAAGGTACGTAGTGAGTCTATACAATTGCAGATAACCACTACCCTTCAAATTTGTGACCTACATCAACCCCATGCTGTCCAACTTCTAACTGAAAATGCTCTAAAGGCAACACGGCTCCAATAACTAGTCATGCTATATCACCATATATATTTTAACAGCTAACCATCAAACGGCAACTGTCTGATAAGGCCTCACATTTTGTTAAGGCAGCATGGAGTTTGAGAATCTGACGCTACTTCAGCCGAGGACTTGGTGCACTTAGCTTTTGTTTGTCAGCTGTGCAGAAATATCCAAGCAGCAAGAAAACCAAACGATCACAAACCAGTTTTGAAAATCTGGTCTGCAGCTTGGTATTCCGCAATGAGGATGTAATTTATGACGGCCTGATCTCTGCAACTCTGGAATTTAAAATCTTTTTCATCCRACCGCATCCAGATTTTCACTATTGCATTTCAACACTACCAAATAATTTTTTTTTTATATTAAAAACAGGAGCTAAAAAAAMCCCCAACAACCTTACTCTACAATASTGGAATTTCGCATCTGAAGGCATATGCACTAACTACAGAATCAACCACCTGATGCTGTACCACACCATTCGGGATCGGCCATAGAGCAGCCTTGCTCTCAAGAAGCAGGAAGAGCACAGTGCCACTTCTTTCAGTCTCCAGCACGAAACACTCAACAGTGCCCCTAAAGACACCACTGGGAACTAAAYGGGAAAACCAGGAGCTATAGCAAAGCATTAGCCGCGCCCATCACGTATGTAACAGGATATAGGAATGGATAATACACCCTTTTCCCAAGTGAGGTGCTTCAAGATTATATCTTAACTGAAATCAGTTTATATAATTTTAAAAGATRCTGTTCAGTCTACAGTTCGGAATGATTTCAGTACAAACTAGAATWACATGAGGTTTCTTAAAGATTGTTTTCAATCAAGTATGTGCTTAATGACTTCTAGTAGCATTTGGCATCCAGTTCTGAATACACTGAAATCAATCGTTATTTCTTAAAAATGACTCTACAGAACTTTCTCCATTCCTGTTAAAAAAAAAAAGAGAGAAAACACATGGCAAACTACAAAGTCTCATTAAAAGATTTCTTTCTGGAAATAATCTACCATTTTTAGACATGAGATACAGTACTCTTTCTCAATACTTTTATGTACATGCTGTTCCCAACTCGAGTAGCCAAGGATTATGTGGATATCMCATGGCTTAATTGCCTACACTTACATTTTCTCCTTGAATTCAAACTGGAAGAGATTGTTGGTAATCTTTGCTCCACTCTGGCCAGAGAAAACAAACATCTTGTCTTTGCAAACAGCCACAGGGAAATTGCAGCACGARGGGGGGATTTCACCGCTTTGCTCAATCTGAAAGATAACAAAAGTCCAAAGGAATTAAGTATTTTTGCAGTGCAAAGTTACAAGTGCTAAAGTAAGCTGCAGACCATGCAATACATCACCTGACAGAGACAGACCACACAGCAGCAACTTTTCCAGACAACCAAGACCCCATACATCTGGCTAAAGTCAATTAACTACCGCTGTGCCTACTCACCTGCACAAACTAATTGTAGCAAGGGAAAASAAAGGCTAGAAGGCCGTACTTTGAAAGCTCCTGACACTGGAAGAATCAGGACTCTGCTCTCGATAGCTAGTGAGCAACGCTAGTGAGCAAGAGGAATAAAAACCGAATCCACCACCGGCAGACTAGGTCCTGCTCACACATTCAGCAGCAAAAACCACCCTGTCACACACACCTCATTTTCCAAGCAAACTTCCAAATTCCCAAAATTCCATTCAAATTGGAATGCTGTTTCATTCTATGTGTGATGTTGAAGAGAGAAAAACATCACTTAATGTAGAACATTTTAAATAAACATATATGGAAACAAAGAAAAAAAAAATGTTATTTCACCTTGAAGCTTCTTACCTCTTCCCAACACGTGAGCTCTCTGTCCTGTAGGCCAATCGTCCACATGTCGTTTAACCTTGATTATAACAAAAAAATTCCTGATTTGAAACTGTTTGGTGGTGGTTATTTTTACTTTAGGGAGTTGAAAGGATGGATCTTGTGTTTCATCAGCATTCACCCTTCTGCACAAGCAGGATCTTCAATTTCTCTCAGCAGAGAAACCTACTGGAATATTTTTGTCCTATACCTAAAGTTTATACTATCACCTACCATCCCCTGTAAGCCTCCTTCCTTTGTGTTAATGTTAACATCTATACATGGCAATTCTGCCCACGGTTTAAGCACCTGAGATGCTTAATCTTGGATATTTTTACAGAAATTCCCCTTATTACGCCGCTTTCTTCTGTTCCTTCCTGCGTTTGGCTACAGTAGTTAGTAATCTGTTTGAATCCTGACACATGGCACTTTACTGACTGCTATGTAAGTCTGCMCCATTTCAAATACAAGTCATCTGTAGACAAACTAAAAATGCTTCTTTTATTCAAATTTGCCTGGAAGCTCCTCTYTCACAAAAATATATTTTTAGCAGGATCGTGGTAAAATAGACAGCTCTTCCCACCTAACCCCAAACAAACAAACGATGTATTCAGMCCTGTGTCTTCCTCACTGACAGCAAGCGTGCAAAACCTGCCAGCTGGAGCCGAGCACCAGAACCCTCCCTAGCTTTGCAGCACCACTAATCTCCATGCTTTTCTCGGGCAGAAGCTGACGGTCCAGGTGCTTCAGTGCAACACCCCACCAAGAGTGCCACATRTTTTCAGGGAAAAAGCCGGCACGTTGTTTTCTGTTCCACCACGTGACTTCACAGAAGTTGTGCTTTTTTCTTCTATGTTTCACTTGCTTCCCTACTTTTACCCAATAAGTCTGCAGCAACAGGGGAAGGCCCCTGGTCTTTTCAGAAAGGCTCCCTGCCACATTCAGAGATTGCTTAGCATCTTTGCAAGCAAAAAGGTTATCAGTTTATACATCCACAGACATTCTGAGCCAAAAAGCCTTTTACTTTTGAAAYGCACATGCATTGGAACAAGAACTGGCAGATCGCAAACGTCCATAATGCCCATCAATAAATCAGGTTTGACTAAGCTATTACTCGGTATTTCAAATACTTGTGAAAGGGAAATATTCCACGGAGATGAAGTGTAAATGACTGGGACGTTGCAAAACGGAGCAGGGTGGGAGCGAGGTCGTTACCTACCGCGCGTTGCCATCATAGCCCGCAAAGATCCACAGCTTGTCGCTGTACACGGTGGCTCCGTGAGCCGACCTCGCGACCGGCAACCTGCAATTGAGGACGTTTACAAGTTAAACAGATAAACATCYGAACTGAACCGAAAAGGTGCTAAGAGAAGGATCTGCATAATAGCCAAAATACACCTTTGATGAGAACAAAAGCTCCCTGCATGAAATGCCTTTTCTATTCAAGCTCGGATACTGCTTCTGCCATAGATCCTCAAAATACAAAATCGATTTTGAAGCCCTAATCCAGAGCTGCAGAACTCTATACTCTGCTTCCTTCATTAGAAAAYACTACCTCATACAGGAAAGAAAAAAGAAATGAAAAAAAAGGAAGGAAAAAAAAAAGAAAAACAATCACCCCAACACGATGAATTCCTTACTAAGCTTCAAATATTCCTTAGTATTTTATGGAACYTGTCCAAATAGCAGAGGGCAATAGCACCATCAATATGGCMAAGTGGCAATTTCCATGTGTTTAAAAGTCATTCACGAGATATGGTGCCCACAATAAAAGACCAGTCCTATGATTTCTCCTCCCAAGTTTTGCTGTTTTTAGCAAACCACTCAAGAAGTGCAGGACAAAACAGTTATGCTCTAAGTCCATGAGATATAATGTCCACACACATCTTTGCAGTACACAGACTTACAGCAAGACAAGGGCTCCTTGAATTCAGAAATGCTCTTATTCATTCTTTACACTTCCATCAGTAAAATATGAATAGCAATTCTTCCCTGAAATGTCTCAAGTTGCTAAAGGAACCAGAAGGACAAAATATTGATATGATCTATGTTCTAAAACTTCACAAATTTATTCAGTGGTGAACAACAATGAAGAATGTCCTCTCTCTTCTCTCCTTTCTACAAATACCTGYAATAAATTTGCCTTCTCCCTTCCTTCCAAAAGTAGCATTTTAGAGGCTTAAAATATCTACTAAATGGCTTTCTGCTTTGCAGTCCTATTCCTGCATTCACCCATCACAGGTGAGAGCTTTGGGAGGAACAGAACTTACTGTTACACACCAAAGCCAGGCCGCATCCTCAAGCACAAGTCCTCTGACAGGAATTTGCACAAAGAAATACAAATCAGCTTACAGTAAAACTAAACCAAAGCTATATGATCAATAACCTTCTTGCTCTCCTTGAGAAAGAGACAACTTAAAATAAATCATTTCCTTTGCTCTCCTGTCTTGTCAGAGAAACAAAAGGCGCAGAACAGATTCTGGTCACTCCAGAACAGAGGGTTTGCAAAAGAAAAAAAAACCCTTCAGAMCAAAAAAAGGCAATTTGTAGATCATTTGGACCTGCAATTGGATCAAGAAAACACCATCCCACAGTCCTACAGCTTGTACACTAACTGTGTAACTATCYGTATCTAGGCATCACTGTACTGCAGTAACACAGATGGTTAAAACCCAGGTCCCTTTGCAGAGTGGAGCAACGTTACCAGCTCCTTACCTGCCTTCAGTCTTCCACTCTGTCCACTGTCCAGTCGCAAATTTATATTCGAAAAGATCATTCTTATTCTTCAAGTTGGAATTGGAGTAGATGTCTCCAGTGTAGCCACCTGGGCAATGACACTATTATAAGATGGTTTCAACAGAGCACATATATTTGCAGTCAGTATATGAGGGGGGAAAAAAAAAAGTTTAGATCACTCAAACAAAAGCCATTTGGCTCCAGGAATGCTAAACACAGAGGCTTGTCCCCCAGCCTTACTTCTACCACTATGGCAGCGAGCTCCATATTCTACTTTAGACCAATGAGTAAAACTGCTTCAAAGCCAAGGTCCACATGGCAACGGATCACGAATCCCGAGGGAGCCGGGTGAGCTCCTCTGACGCTGCACGGGAACCGTCTCCCTGCGTTTCGGGTGGGACGGGCGCCCCGGTCTCCGCGCGGCCGCCGCGCCACGGGCGCCGTCTTACCGAACACGAACATGCTGCTCCCGTAGACCACGGCGGAGTGGTGGTACCGCGGCGCCGGCGGCGTCCCGGTGGTGAAGGCCCTGCCACGGGCGAGGGGAGCGGCGCTCAGCCCCCGCCGCCACCGCCGACCCGCCGCGCCCTCAGCAGCGGCCGCGGGGCCGGCGCCCCAAGGCGGGGCCGGCCGGGCGCCCCGGGAGCGCGGCCCACCTGCACCACGAGCAGTCCTTCACGTCGAAGCGCAGCAGGTCGTTGAGCATCGTCTTCCTGCGGGAAGGGCAGGGGCGGCTGAGCGGGCCGCGGACGCGCCGCCCACCCGCCCGCGGCCTTACCCGTTGTCGCCGCCGAACACGTAGATGGCGTCCCGGTAGGCCACCACGGTGTGCTTGCTGCGCCTGCGGGCGGGAGAGCCGTGAGCGGCGGCCGCGGCCCGAGCCCCGCTCCCTCCCTCGCCGCCCCGCCGCTCACCGGGCCCCCACGAACTCGTCGCAGGGCGGCAGGCGGCGCCACCGGTGCACGGTCTCGAAGGGCCCGAAGTTGAGCGTGAGGTACTCGACGCTGTCCGAGCAGCTGTGGTCGAAGTCCACGCTCGGCGCCACCTTGGAGCGGCCCGCGCCGCCCGACGGCGCCCCGGCCGCCGCCATGGCCGCGCCAGCCGCGGGACTACAGCTCCCGGCGTGCCCCGCGGCTACGGCTGCCCGCGTGGGTCGCTCCCAGGCGTGTGACTACAGATCCCAGCGTGCCTCGCGGCTACGGCTACGCGCGTGGCTCCTTATGGCAGGGGGGACTACAGCTCCCGGCGTGCCCCGAGGTTACGGAGCCTTCCCCGCCGCGGCACTACAGCTCCCGGCATGCCCCGCTCCGGGGGTGGGGGGGAGTGTGCGTAGGCGGCACGTAGCGGCTCCGCGGCGCTGAACTTCGCGGGTTCGAGACCCGCGTCCGCCAGCACGGGCAGGCCCGCCGGGAGGACGTTCTAACCCCTCGCAAGCTCCAGGCGGCCCCCGGGCACAGGGGGAATCAGGCGCAGCTCTGGGCTCCCCAAACGGCTCCTGCTCGGGACAACTGCAGCCCACAGCACCGCAACCAGCTCTGTGCATGGCCAGAGGCCAAGCCCAAAGTGCCCCCAAAGCAGCTGCTGCAGCCCAGGGCCAGCCCGGCCGCTCTCCTCCCTCCGTCCCCCGCGCTGTCAAAGGCAGAGGCCGGACACGCGTACACATTAAAAGATTTTATTAACACAAAACCAAACCCACAGCCAGGACGACGGGTGAAGCCTCGTGCCAGGGCCACGGCCGACCTCGTCACTATTTAAATTCCAGGCGTCGGCTCCCGGAGCTCGGAGCGGCTCCACGGAGGCAACGCGCAGCCTGGGGAGCCGCGGCCGGCGGCGCCTCCGGGGCCAGCTCGGGCACCGCTGCAGCAGCAGCAGGAAAGCCTTGAGGATGCCCCGGAGCAGCCTCAACCCATCGTTCATCATCAYCAACCCCATTGGTATGAGAGGGGATCTTGTGTTTGGTAACGCGGGATGAGGAACTTGGACAACGCAGAGCCGAGTGTCCTCCCAGCGGCAGGACGGGCTCCCGCTGCGGGGCCCACACCGTGGCCAGGCGGGGTCACGCTCCCCCCCGCCGCACGCTGGGCGCTCACGTCCCGCTGCCAGGCCCCTCTCCGGGGCAGCTCGAGGCAGAGGTCTCTTGCCGAGCACAGCCCGCCCGCCCCGCGTTTGCTTGTGGCAGAGGGCCCCGGCGCAGGACGAGGCTGCGCCCGCGCCCTGCACCCCGCAACGCGCCGGGACGGCAAGGGACGGCTCCGCGTGTGACCCGCGGCAGCCACATCCCGGGGGTCACACAAACCGCCCACGTCCCCCGGGGTCACACAAACCACCCACGTCCCCCAGGGTCACACAAACCACCCACGTCCCGGGGGTCACACAAACCAGCCACGTCCCCCAGGGTCACACAAACCGGCCACGTCCCCCCACGGTCACACAAACCGGCCAATTCCCCCGGGGTCACACAAACCAGCCACGTCCCCCCGGGGGTCACACAAACCACCCACGTCCCGGGGGTCACACAAACCGGCCAATTCCCCCGGGGTCACACAAACCACCCACGTCCCCGGGGGTCACACAAACCGCCCACGTCCCCCAGGGTCACACAAACCACCCACGTCCCTCGGGGTCACACAAACCACCCACGTCCCCCCGGGGTCACACAAACCGCCCACGTCCCCCCGGGGTCACACAAACCAGCGCGCCCAGCCCAGCCCAGCCCAGGAGCTCCCAAACCACCGTCCCCCCTCAGCCTTTCTGTCCCACGTCCCCATGGCCTGGAGGTCGCTCCCGCCCTCGGCCGTGCGGGGATGCCGCGCTCCCGGGAGCGGCCGCAGCGCTCCGCCGCGCGCCGTTTTTCACGTCTCTGCTTCAGCCCGTCACCCAGCGCCAAGTGCCCTACGGAYGGACACGGCCAGCACAGGGGAGACACCCGAGTCACCGTCCCCCGGCGCACGCGACGCCCCGGCCCCTCTCCACGACGGCCGGAGCAGCTGGGCCCGCACACGGTGCCGGTGTCGCCAACGCTGAAACACACCCGGGTGCTCTCAAGGGTCGGCCTCACTTACCTYGAACAACGAACGATCAAATCCTGCTGTCCGCTAATGGGACAAAGTATTTGGTGGCCTCTTTTTACCCTGTTGCTTRCAATAACCACCCAGATCTGGTCTTCACTGTTCTGCTCTGTTGGTTCACGACAAGTTCTAATGGAGCACGGGCCTGTTCGGAGGCCCAAGGGAGGAGCGCCAAGCTGCTCCTGCCTCTTCCCTYGTCAGCGCTGGCCACCCTCGAGGACGTTCGGCTGATCCTTTGTAGAGACATCAGGCACCGGAGCCTCCTATTGCCGTTTTCCTCGGGAGACCGTCCTGCTGAGTTTAACTTGTCCGTCCATTTCAGCCAAAGCCGAGGCATTTATTTCAAACAAAATTCCTAGAAGACTTGGAGCAGTTCAACAAGGTGAGGGAGAAGACAGAGCCAGAGCAGAGCACACGGGAAAGGGAAGGCCATGGCACCAMGTTTAATTACAGAGTTTTACACACCAGAGATTCCGCAAGGGAAGAAAGACACCGAGCCTCAAGTGCATGGAAACTTTCCATCAGCCCTCCGATCTCTTTAGACACACGCTAATCCAGACAAAGCCCCAAGAAAATAAAATCCAGCTTCATAAATTCTACTTTTCATGGAGTTAGTCCTAGACACCTATTGGGAAGTTAAGGATGGGAGGGACGAGTCTATGGGCRTGCAGGGATGGGTGTTCCCGCCTATCCCTGCCTACCCGGAGGCACCAAAGGAGGGCCGTGGGGTGAGAGGGGAGGCAGTGTCAGTGTGAGGACGCGGCCCCTTTCTACCCCGATCCCACCTACGCCAGGCCAATTGTGCCATCGCTCCGGGCTAAAAACTTAACGTCACTCGCTTCTGTTTTTAAAAAAAGAAAAAAAAAGCAGCCATACGCAAATGTAGACCAGTAAGATGCACAAATACTCCAGCTCTTGAGAAGCTTTTAGATACAACTTCAAAGCATTTTATTCCACAAAGGAACAGCAAGTACCTTTCTTAAGAAAGGAAACTCTATAATGGGTCACTCTTTTTCTTCAAAGCCCAAGATGATATAACCATTACAGGACTCCCTTTCTCTCCCGCCGACTCCTGAAACACCCTAAGAGCCTCCGGAAGGAGGAGATTTCCTTAAGGAGTGATTTCAGGAAACAAGGATGTTTTCCTTTCAAATCTGCTTGATAAGAAGGATACCAGTGTACACTTTAATAGTTTTATTTTAATTTTCCCCAAGGGGGAACCAAAGGCAGAGAGGTGTCGTGAGATACATCACACTGTTCTTATGGGTAAATCAATTTGTGTTATTTTACCACTCTATAAAAATACACATGGGAGTGTGAAGGAAGCAAAATAGATCAGAGTGGCTGTTATGGAGCAAACACCTTAAATATAATCATTTTTCCCCCTAAAAGGACCTGTGGCTCCTCGTGTTCCGTTAGTGTTTTGGTACTAAACCCAAAGTCCGCCGCAGCCACCTGCGCAGGGACCAGAGCCGAGGGTCGCCTCCTTTCAGCACGTGCACACGGAAGCATTAGTACCCACTGCTCCCATGGGACTAGAGCGTAGATGTGAGCAACAAAGCTCCATCCACCAGAGGAAAGGAGATATGCATTTATTTTTATTGTCTCGGCTTCCCATCCAGACCCCTGTAAACAGGTTCCATGTCATTCAGGCATCTGTAACAAGAGTCTATAGTTCTATAAAARGGAGTCAAGCTGTAAGATCCAGACATTTACCCTGTACGTGTTGGGTGAGCACAAAGAGGAACAACCTTCCAATTTCTCAGGACACATTAAGCAACTTGACAGCGACCCGATTCCTTTCTCTGTCCATCTGTGCTGTGTGAAACGCAGGGAAGTGCCTCTTCACAGGCAGAGACCGTTTGCTCTTAGAAAGATTTAAGGACACGTTTAAGAACTCCTGGAACGTGACTGTGTAAAATGAAAGTGCTCCCATGGTGAGACCAATGTGCAAAGCTCTACAGACTTCCGTCTTCGTTGCTTTCTTAGTATTCCTTCTTTTAGCAGATTCATGATAAGATGAGGCTCAATACTTCACAAGGAGGCCCATCATCCACCTGTAACGAGCAGGTGGACACTGGAAAAATGTTTCATGTTTAATCATAAAACGTGGAATAAGCCAGAAAAATATTGTTCGGATATGATCTGCATGGTCTCCTGATTGGGTTTATATACCAATGGCCTGTAACACTCGCTTTTCATTCTCATTGAGGTGGTCTGAAAACATTGCATAGCACGGCTGCTGTGCAAACTGACACAAGAAGTCAGTGAGATAGGCCTAAAAGGAAGACAAAGAGATCGAGTTAGCTTCACTTCACATCTTGCTGTTGCTCTTACGCGTCAAGAGGTAAAACTAGCRCGCACCAAGTAAAACAAAGGGATTATTGGGGAAAAAAGAGGGGTGTAGAAGCAAGAGAGGAAGCAAAGGCTCATAAACAGCTTCCAGGTGGGGTTAAGAAGCAGGAGCAAAGCAGTGCCTGGGGACTGTGACTGCACAGGAGCCTCTCTGCGTGGTGCATTAAGTTCTGTAATGTTCGGTCTCCGTCAGCTTTTGATCTCAAAGAGCTGGGAAGCTCGGGGGTGGAAGAGGCTCAGCCCCGCTCTCCATGAAGTGCTGTTGAATCACATCTCCAAATTACAGACACTGCTGCAATAAGMAGCAACGGCCCACGGCATTCTTTGGATACTCAGCACTTTCTAAAGACATTTCCATGAGCTGAGTACATGCTCAGTATCTGCTATCAGCTGTGTTTTGCAGTTTTAAGTACAATATACAAAAACAAACTTTACAGAAAATGATAGAAATCAGATCTGAGGAAAAAACAAATCATTCTAGAGCATCACCTGGAGATCTATTTGGTAAAGAGGGTCCTTTAATGCATCTGGATCATCCTCTTCATCATCTTCATAGTAATCCTCATCTGTCAGAGACAAATTTTTAGGTTTTAACACTGAACAGAGCAGAATATTTCCATGTGCTATTAGACTATCGTGAAGACCTAAGGCTCCACAAAGGGTTTCATCAGTGCTGCACGTAGTCCTGTATCCAAAATACCTTCCCTCATGTTTACATGGTAAGTAAAAACCCAGCAGAGACACAAGGGGGGTTTCAGGAATGCAAAGGTGAGACCTGCCRTACGAGAGATGCCAGATCAGTTTGTTGCTAGTTACAGGCACCATTATCTTACCCTGTAATCTTAAGCCACATTTGCATCTCTGCTGCAGTAAACACATCTCCTTTATCACATTTCTCTGGGGAGTTCTCTAAGGTTACGGGCAATCTGGAATGCTGAGGGAGGTACCATCTCCAGTCCCTCTTCTCTACACTGAAATTATTTCCCAGGATCATTCCACAAGTGAGCGCGTCCTCTGCTCWGATACTGTCATTTCAAGGCCACATCTACATCTTTGAGCATTCATTTTCTCTTTAAAACAGCTACAAAGAAATATGAAGTCTACGTAATTTTTGAACTTGCATGTGGAAAAAGTAGAATTCAAGGACATGACCTTTGTTTTCCAGAAAAAGATCCTTATTCAAAATTCCAGTGCAATTCCCTTCTCAGCCTGTAGTCTCTGTTGAGCTGCTATCTAGGAAAAAAATTCCGAGTAGAAAATAATCTATTCTATTTTTGCTCAGCACTTTCCAKACATAACTTACCATACTTGTTCGTGGAAAGAATATCTGATAAGAACTGTCCTGCTATGTTTTCATCTTCCTCCTCATCCTCTTCCTGATCCTCCCACATATCATTTGAATCATCTGTTTAGAAAACATGAATTAATGGTTGATAAACAAAATCCAACACAGACAGCCCATCAATCAGTCCATAAGGGGCTGTGCAGTTTTTAGGCAAACATCCCTGCAGAGACCATCGTGATTCCCTTGAAATGAGAGGTTCACAACTGCTGGGACTGGCGAAAGGAAGCAGCAAGGCAGGATGACCAACGCAGGGAGGAASGAAGGGGAATACTCTGAGCAAGGAGGATTTTCCTTTCCGGGCAAACGGCCAGATCACATTTTCCAGACAGACTGGCTAGAAATAATTGTTAGTTCTAAGAATAGATAATGCTGACTGATCCTATCCCTTGAATCACGGATCACCATTTAAACCTCTATAATTACAGGTAGGATATTTACTATAGTCAGTTGTTTACTACTGTAAATGTTTCTGAAGACATTTTTGCTAATGGGCAAGTGGGATTAGGCCATGCAAAGAGGAAAACCAACCCTGGTGTTTACCTTGACTCCAGTCTGCAGTCGTCTGTCTAGATGCATTTGCTTCCATTGCATTAGAGAGTTCATTTATTATTAATTTTAAGATTTTTACTAATAAAGGAATGTTTGTCCAGCGTTCAGGATCTACAATAAAAAAATATATATAAATATCAGAAACGTGAGTGACTTTCAGATTTTTATTAAAAAATAATAAGTTTTTTTGGTCACTTTTTAAATTTCACTGTACACCAGCAGTGCTCACGGACCAGCAGAATTTCTAGGTTGGAAGGAAAAAGGCACCAAAAGATTCCTTTCGCACAGGCTCACAGTGGGATTTCCAAAGAGTTTGACTGTGGTGTCAGAACTAGCACCCTGAAGGATGAGGAGATTTGGGTGACAGCACCGCACAGCTGAACGGGTCTGTGAACCTGCTCAGTTAACCCACGGCCATCGACCTCGCTCTGTCACGCGTTCCTCCCTGAAGCGATTTTGCAGGCCTAGCCGTGCTTCAAAGCAGACAAGCAGCMCAGCCCTCCCCAGCAGGGATCTTTTGCTTACCCTGCGACCCTGCAACCACCACATTTTTCTCACCAGGGTTCCTGTGAGGGTGAATTAGGATAGCAAACAGTATTTTCTTGGTCCTTAATTACCAATGATTTTACTTGGAGTACTGGCTTCTAATTATGTGCACAGATGCTGACAGTTACCAGTCCTCTGTCTGACTGAACACTGCCTTGTTGGGATTTTTCCCTTTTTTAAGCAAGGAATAACAAGGTAGCAGCTGTTTTGCAACTCCCCGTTTGCCTCTAAAACTCCTAGGGTTCCTCCTCTTTATTTCCCTAGATGTTAATTTAGTCTTCACGCAATTCCCGTGAGTTTAAGGGAGCCTCTGCTTTGTACCAGTACAAAGTCTGGCAACATAACAGGTATGTGAAACACATGACGTGCAGATGAGCTCTGGCAAAACCAGCACGCATTTCTACGGGGAATACCCAAAACCCACGAGAAATCYGGAAGAGCAGTCTATGGCTTTTCACAGCATTTACTAACAGGAAATATTTATTTTATTTTTTTWAAAAACTCAAAACTTACTTTTGGCTGATTTTGATCGTGTCCGTATCCCCTCATCCATATTAAATATTTCTTCCCCCTTCACCCTAATGTCCTGAAGCCGCTTGTCCTCTGTGTTGATGCCGTACTGGAGGAGCTTGCAGAGCGCTACCGAGCTGCGGAGCCGAACACAAAGACGACGTCACAGAGCAGAACCCCCCTCCACTGCCTGGCTTGCACCACGGCCTGGCAGCGGGGAACGCGTCCCTCCAGAGAAAACACTCGGAGCTCCCTTGCGCCAATGTTTTGCCAAGGAAAACCATTACAGAGCTTTTCCCTGCTTCAGTATCTCAAATGGAGAGTTTACCTACCACGAGCAAATTTTGTTTCCTCTTACTGGCTTTGGCTTGTCTGTCCCTAACCAGGAACCTCTGGGCAGGCACTGCTTTTCTTCAGCATCCAGAATGTACTACGAGTGTTACTGCGAGGAACCCAAAGTGTTTTACACAGCCCAGATGCACAAACAGCTCTAAGCTTGGTGACAATATGGAGAAAGAAGTGGGCAACAAGGGATTTAATGTTGTTTTGCCTGTCAGCTTCAGCTTTCGCTATTTTCTGTAGCTGTAAGCAGCCTCAGGGGATCTTGCAGACAACACTGCTCTCAGACAACACTGTCCTTAAGGGACAAAACAGACTGAGCACGAGGCAAAAAAGATCTATGGAAAAGAAAACCAAGACGCTTTGCCTTACTCAGAGCAACCCAACAGCAGAAYAGACCAAGGCAGACCTGATGCACTATATAAAATCATCTCTATTCTGCATGATCATTCATGAACTTCAATTTTAAACAGTTTTGGGTTTTCCTTTACTTTTTGTATTACACACTATTTGTCTGCCTTGTAATGACAGTAGGCGGGTAACAGCTAGGGGCGTTCGGCAGAGGTCTGCTAGGCTTGATACTTCCATAAGCACTGAAGACAGCAGCTCTTTCAAATTTTAAATTAAAACACAGCATTTCATGCTYTGGAGCAGAGCAGTCAGCCTCTCCAAAGCCAAATGTCCCTCTACAGCAGACGAAAAAGAAAATGAGGGTTGATTTCTCTACTGACTTTTAAGAGCACATTAAATCAATAAGGAATYACCAGCCTCTTTCAGGAAGCCCTCTGCAGTGCTCTGAAGCTCTACAACAGTCCATAAAGGCAACCTCCTTTTCAGAAGCTCTTCTCATCTCTGCTCAGAGTTTCAAGCTCAAAAGCACTCATGAGCTTGCAGGAAACCCCCCCCTTCCCACTTGGGTCACACTGTCTCAGTGCAGAAACATCAAGCAGCGAGAGAAGCCCTTAATGGAAGAGCAGGGATTGCTCCAAATATCACAGTTCTCCTGAGTGGAGCTGACAACGTGGGGAGGGGAAAAACGAAAAAGAAGAAAAAAGAAAGCAATTCTGTCCAATGCTGCCATGCACTAATGCAAGTCTGAACCTGCTTCTCTTTCCTTCACACTCAGTGCTCTCAAGTGCACTGGGATGATCAGTCACATACCATCAACGCACGCTCTGGGCTTAGAAGATATCCTACCTGACTTTGCCTTCATACTGCCCGTAGAACAAGTGCTGCCGGCTCATCCATTCAGCCATGACAAACTCCAGGGCAGGTTTGCCGGTTGGTCCGGGGAGACTACACAGAAACTCCAAGAGTGGCTCCAGTTGTGAGTGAACCAAGTGAGCAAACACCATAATCAGGGACTGCAAGAGACAGAAACAGAAACATCAGCGATGCATAATTCAACAGTTGAGAATGTCTCCTCAAATACGAAACTAAGAGCTCCATTTAGGGCTGGAGGCTTTGGGTCGAGAAAGCTCCAAAGGAAAAGTACAGCCATGGGCAGGGTACTCAGCAGGCTACAGTCAATGGCAATACTGAACCCCTAGAGAAATGCATGACAAGAATAAAGTTTACATACACCATGTGCCAAATCAACAAGACCCTCTAAAACAAGGATTACAAAGCTATTTTAAATATATACACACACACACACATATATATATATATATATATATGAGTGGCCCCAGAACTGATTAGCAAGAAACGTCACCGGCTCTATCTGCATGCTGTAAGTGCTACTGCTTGCTGACTTGAGCAGATGCTGTATACAGTTTCACACACAAAGAACTCTTCACTTATATGGCTTAAATGTACGTCTCCTCATCAAGCTAAGACACAGAAGTTATTTGCCTGGACCCTGAACACATTCCCAGGGTCATCCCATCACTTTAACTGCAAGGTCACCTCTCTTTCCTGAGCACTGAACATCTGAACATTGCCCAGCAAGGTTTTTCCCAGTGCTTGGGAGGGACTTTGAATACAAATTTTAGGCATTAAGATGCAACTTTTAAGGAGGATTTTTACAAGATTCACTTCTAGGAGTCATTTTCTTATCATCAAGTGTCAAATCCATATGCTGTCTAGGTCTAAACGCTGGTCTCCAATCTGAAGTCATTACTGTAGGCTTCCTTAAGGAAAAGCTGCCCACCTCCAGAGGCCTCCCCCTCAGGCTGGGAATATGGAAGAGATTCAGCATCGGAGCAGCGTGTTTCTCTTCCCTGGCCTGCAGGGGAGCTTCAGATTTAGTCTTCCAGATCTTTTAAACCCCAAAGCAGGCAGAATGAAAGCCATTCAGACCAGTTATGAATGAAGGGTGTTTCTGAAGGGAAAACCAAGGTTTTGTGATGAAATCTGTGCTGACATCTCAGCTTTCTTGATTCATATTGTTCTGCCTTGAAAAGCACATATAAAACTCAGAGAAATACCCAAGATAAATGATGTGGAGTAGGAAGATCTTTAGCCAGGTACTTCACAGAGAGCAGAAATTGGATCTTGCCTTCCCATAGTTGTTGCACAGGCATCACTGCATACTTTACATTAAAGGCACAAGCAAGAACAAGTAGGTAAATAACAACCATCATTGGAGTAAAATAACTCCATAAAATTATGCCCTGTAAGTAGCTTAAAGCTGGAAGGGCTCATGATGCTCTTGTCTGGCCTCTGACCAGAGAGGATATAGGCAAAACCCATCTTCCACCCACCAAAATCTTGTCTCAGTTTCTACCCATTTATCCTTTACATATGGTATGGTCGTGATAAAGGCAGAGTGTTTCCCATTCCTCCTTGGGGCACTCATGTCCCCTCCAAAGGGTCACTCCTTCCATGCACAGAGCCACTAGCACACGCCCACCAGAACGTGGCTTGCTCAGCCATCCAGACAGACCTACACAAAGCTGCCCAGTCCCCCAGCACATACAGAGCACCCAAAACAGACAATTTTCTGGCTACTTCAAGAGGGTATGTAAAACATCTAAATACAAATAATCAGGTACACAGTAAAAGATAATATTTTTAAAGTAAAAATTTCTTCTCCCTGAGATTTCTGCCTGTGCTCCTCGGGGCCCAGCCTTCTCACCTGCATTACGCTGAGCGTCTCTGCTTGCTGCATTTTGCTCAAGATAGCTCTGAGGATCTGGTCCAGATTCTCTCCCAGCTCGCTTCCAGCTTTGGAAATCAACGTGGAGACCARTCTGCCCACGAAGGCAGCAGTGAACTCCGAGGTCCTGGGATCGAGCAGCTGGCTCACCACCTGCATCACGTACCACAAGCCRTTGTGGCCTTGCTCATCGTGCCACTGCGCGATTTGCTCCAGCGCCACCGAGACGTACGCACGCAGACACTCACCGCCGTTCTGCACGGGAAAGTCACCTCGTTAGGCTGCCCCTCGCTCCTCCGCCTTCTACCACCCAAAAAATAAAACCCCCCTTAACCCAATGAAAACGACGGGCAAAGCTAGTGGCACTCTGCACAGCATCCAGCTTCTCCACGTGTAGGAAAGTGACTGTTGGGATTTGTGCAGCATGAAAAATAACCCAGCAGCCAAGTGGCAATTTTTGTATCATGTTAAAACAAAGACAAAGCACATCAGTAAGCATGCTGGTCTCCAACTTATTCTTATCAGTCTTCAACCTATTGTTTCGGATATATTATTTAACGAAAGCCATTTCTATTGCCCGAATTCACAAGGTAAAGGGCAGCTTTAAAACTCCCTAGGTAAGGAAAATAATTGACTTTTATTATATATACACCATAGGTAGTAGCTGGGAAGAGAAAACACCCTGATGCTTTAGCTTCAGAAGGCCTTACCTCTCCCTTTCAGACAATATTCTAAGACTCCACTGGAGAAGGACAGACCACCAACAAGCTCAGACATGCACTGCTACCATTTAGATGTATCCCTGCTCCCTTCCCATCCCATTTTCAAATCAACCAAAAGGAAGTTTAGTAGAGGGGAAAAAAAAACAATCAGTAAAAGTCACTGCAGGCCTGGAAGAGCAAGGCTTTAATGGTAAGTTCCATCTTCATATGAGGAAGAACTTCTTTCCTACGAGGGTGACAGAGCCCTGGAACAGGCTGCCCCAAGAGGCTCCTGCTCTGGAGATCTTCAAACCCACCAGGATGCCACCCTGGGCCCYGTGCTCTGGGTGTCCCTGCTGGAGCAGGGGGTTGGACTGGATGATCTCTAGAGGTCCCTTCCAACCTCAACCATTCTGTGCTTCTGTGATAAGCTACAAGGGTAGATCCTCCTGGGGAATTTGCCAACACAGCCACAGCTACCTGCAAGTAAAGCCAGGTCAAGTGTGTGACATGGTCACCTATCCTGGACTCTGGCGGCCCTGCAAGCCTTGCTGCTGCCCACATTGTTACCTGCATAGTAGCATTGTCATCTGTGTTCAAGCTGCACTGAGCCACTGCAGGGAACGCTTGGCAGATCAGCAGCTGGGACAGGGGAGGTTTTGTATTTCTCACAACCGTGGTCAATATATCAATAGAAGTCTGAAAGGAGAAAGCAAACAAAAGCACTGTTATGAGGATGCCAAGCCAGCATTTCCCACCACTGCTGCGAGCATCAAAGGTGGAAGGATGTGACCCAATACTGAGATCACGTCCCCCCCAGTGTGACATACTAGAATATTTTTAGCAGTAGATCTTGGAGCCATAAAAGCCACTATGTTTGACACAGATACAAGATGCAGCACGCTGGGTAATTTCAAAGCTGTTTGGATGTTAAAAGGAGCACCCTTAATGTGGCACACAGTCCCACAGTGAGGAAGAGTATCCAGACGGTTGCTAATCAGCACAGCCTCAGAAATGAAGAGCCAGTACAGCTAGTTGCTGATCTGTTCCGTTTAGTTTATACTGATTTAATTACCTACCGGGTGATTGTAACAGTCATAGCCAGATTACCAGGATACTGACAAAGATGCCCTAAATTGCATACACATTTTTCTACCCAGTCAAGGTTTAACCTCTTACAAACAGACTTTTTATAGAACCTGTATAATTTATCTATGGTAATTTATACACATGTGATACTCTGAAGTCTCAAGAAAAATAGCGCAAGGAAGTATAGTCAGGTTGTCTGCTGGAAAACATTACACCAAAAAAGGAGAAATTGTCACTTGTGACAACTTTGACAATTATGTCAAAAGCAAAATAACTGCAGAGAGAGCCTGCAGAGACTGCCAGCAGTCCACAGGAACAGAACTTAAAGTGAACCTTTGGGAGCATCTCCCCCCACCTGCAGGTTGCCTTCTCTCTGCAAAGAAGCCTCTCACGAGTACCGAGGTCACTGTCCCACCGCAGCAGGAACGCGACCTCCCTTCTCCGCGTGCCAGCCACCCTAGTGTTGAAGGGCAGGGAATGGTCTCCAGCTAAGAGCGTGTACCGCTACAGCACTTACTGCACAAAGCCCTGCAGGGATCTTGTCAGCAGGGGCCTGCATGATGCTGACGAGAGTTGGTATTAGCCTCATCTGCATTGGACCCTGGCAGGCTTCTATCTGAGCTAGCTCCTTAAAGATATCTTGGGCAAGAGAAGCAACAACTGGATCTGGAGAGAGAAAGCACCATGTACCAAAACAGGCTAACAAACACAYCTCAACTTCTACTACCGCTGTTTCAAACAAGCAAAGCAGCAAGTTTCCCTTGTAACTTTACCATATGAATCAACATTCACTTGGTTACTTATCAAGTTTTCAGCATGCTTTTAAATGCAATGATAAGCTTGAGCAGGCTTTATTAGCTAAAACAATTGTACTTAGAAAGTGCAATTCGAATGCATACCATTACTGTATTTCAGAAAGATTGCAATCGTGAAGGGGCAGATTTTGTTCTCCACGTTTGCAGTAAATGCTGGGTCTACYGTACAGACAATGCAGAGCGTCTCCATCACCAGGTTTAGCACCTCGGAACTGAACTGAGTTGCCAGGTGGATGAGCCCATCAAGAATGCTAGGAAGGAAAGGCTGCAACACATGGGTGCTCTCAGAGATCTTCAACTGGTCACAGTAGCTGGACAAGAAATTCATGATACAAAAACGCACATAGCATTTATCAAAAGGGATTCACACTACTAGGCTTTAGAAAAAGTTATTTCATCCCATTTTTCTTTCCTACATTCATTGCTTTAAGGTTCTTTCCTCCCTCCGTTCTACTACTTCCTTGATCTCTGAACAGCCCAGTTATYCTTTCCCTCCATTCCATTTCTAGATGGCAGAGGGGAATCAAATATCACCAGTTTTTACCCCATCTTAGTAAAAATTCTTCACATCTGTCATCAATGGAGAAAAATTCTAGAAGGAAGAATGTGATGCAAGTGAGAGAATCACTGCTTGCTCAACAGGAGAGGACAAACCATTTCAGAATCATTTAAACGTCAGCCCTTATTTATTCATTATTCTTTCAATGTAAAGGAAAGAAGGTAGATTTGGGGCAGAAACGCTATGGAAATAGCGGTTTTAAGTGTCATTGACATTGCCTGTCCTTGGGGCTTTGGGCTGYTCTAGTGTCCACTTACCCCCAGATAGCTCTGACTGCAGAGATGCGGACAGAAGGCGGCTGGGTCTCATGCAGGCCRCTGACAGTAGCTTGCAGGAACTGCTGGATTAGTTCTGGAGACATGGCCACAGTAAAACGACTGGCAGCCCAAAGAGCACGGCCCAGGAGAAAAGGGGACACTGGCAAGCAAACAAAAAGTTCAAATCATTTCAGAACAAGTTTTTAACGATTTTGAAACTTAGCTGCTTCCATTCACTATCCACAACTTTGTCATCCCATTAAGAAAATAAAATATGAAACAGAAGACTAGTACAAGGGAGTACAAAGGTCTTTTGCTCACAAAGAAGATCCAGATTTTCTTGCTTATTTCAAAGAACAATTTCTTGTTTAAAAAAGGTCATACWGATTCAAAGGGAAACTGACACATGTGTTTTCCTAGTCTTTGGAAGGCAAGTAAAAAGAGAAGAATGAAAAGTTGTTTCCAGTTATTCTTATTAACATAGGTCAATACAATGTTTTGTTCACTCCAACAGCAGCACATAGGAAATGCTTAAAAAAAAAAAAAAAAAAAGAGTAAGAGCAGAGTAAATCACCTGTTCTACACTTAGCTCTGAGGTATCTTTATTACTCCTACCCTCCTATCTTTTTAGACTTCACTGCCCTTATCTAGTGAGGCTACCCTCAAATTTACAATGTTTACCATCTCTCATCATCTCATCGCTGTTATTTACAGCCCTGCAAATACTTTATGTGTTTTAAGACAAAGACACCAAAAACTGCAAAAGAAAGAGGCACAGCACAAAATGATTTCTTTTCTTTTTTCTGAATAAGTACTAAGAACAGCAAATATTCCCTTTGGTTGATTGTCAGCAGCAAACAAAGAATGGAGGTTCTCCAAGAAGCAGCTACACTGATCCCAGGAGCTCCAGTGCGCAGTCGCGTCTCCTGATGCCATCCGCACGCAGCGTCCCAACACACCCCACGCTTCCATTTGGAAGACACTTCCAAGCACCCGGTGCGTAGCAGTTGCTCTGAGAACGGCAAGGACCAACGTACCCGCGAGGTTCAGGTCTGCAAGCACGACGTTCGTCAGGAAGCCGTGCATATCGAAGTGTATTCTACCGTTCTTCACGCTGTCCGTAATGATGGATTTCACAGAACCCAGGGCCAGCATACACGCTTCGTGGATCTTCCACCTGCAGAAGCAGCCAGAAACCTTTTTCTCAGCATCATCACCTTTGAAATTATTAAGATTTTTCTGGTCTAAGCTACCACAAYGATCATCCCGATTCCCAAACAGAGTATCTGAACAGGCCTTGAAAGAAATGAACACTCAGAAAACCTCCAGGATGGAGGACTTGGAGACTCACCGTAGTTAGGCAGCTTTCTCAATCCCATTCTAAAATAGTGGCTCAGTGAACACTACTTCTTGTAATGGTTTTTGTTTGCACAGTAAAATTCAAAATGAAATACCATGAGAATCTAGTATGAAGGCTTAGATGTACAGCTGTGCCTTGCCTGATTATTTCATATCTAGAAGCACTGCGATATCAAGTACTTAAATGATTTTAAAATTTCTATTTTGCAATACATGAAATAGCATTTGGGGGAATAACAGTTCCCCTTGGTTTTATTTGTTAAGCAGAAGCCCACCAGAAATCTTTCTTGATGAAAAGTGAACACACTTTAAATTTATCAAATTCAAATAATAGAGAGATTAATGGTGTATTTTTGCAGCAAGGGGGAGCACCTATAGGGTGCTATTTCTTAGACTTTCAGGTATTGCTCTTTTTATAAAGAGTAGTTAATCTGACACTAATATTCAAAATAAGTACAGACACTGAACTGATTTATTCTGAAATCCATACAGAAATAGTAATGGAACAGCAAACTAGGTTTTCCTTATATTGAATATTCTCTCCTATACCCAAATCTCTTCTTTACATCAAGTATAAAATATGCCTGAAATTTTGAGCTTAATTAACTGCTAGGCAGGAAATTTCTCTTCAGGTCACATATGGTTTTAATCATAGTTTTCAATGATACATTTTCAGGAACTGTCAGGAGGGAAGGAGCCTGGGGACAGCTAGTTTGTGACAAAAAAWGCTGAAAATATTCCACATGAAGAATTCTGTGTATGACTCGAGAACTGCTGCACTTTCTTTTTCTTCTTCTTTGGATCAAAAGCTCTCCAATTTCACCCTGGTCTGTCCGCAGCAACATCATGAGAAATGAACTAACTCGCACCCGGGGCTGGGGAAGAGCCTGCCTAGCCACCGGCGTCTCGTCTGCTGCCCCATCTCCTTACCAGTGCTCAGCACAACTGTTTTTAGCCTGCTCAGCTTCTTGCAAGTGTCTCGTAGCGGCTGCAGCCAAAGCGGTTGCGCTCTCGTTTTGGAAATCAGCAGCCACAGCCTGTGCGGAAGGAAGTGATAATGCTTATTGGTAAAGACTTTTGAAAGCTGCTCTTTTCACTAACTGTCCCACCTGAAAGTTACATATCCAAAGAGCCTGTGTCCTGCGTACAGGTCACAACTACCCTTCTTTTTCACTTGCATTAAGTTCCTGCTGTATTTTGGTTGCTTCTAAGTGTGGAACACTTTTTCATACCAGCAACAGATCCTGCGCAGCAATCCTCACTGTATAGGAAAAGGTATCATCATCTTCATCCTCCACAAACTGCTGCGGATTTGCAGTCCAAACTTTTATCTGAAAGAGGGAGAAGGACAGTGACCTCAGCACTGCAACACTGCTTTCAGCATTTGCTCTTCCTTACCATGTCTTCAAAGACTTCTTCAATAGTTGTCTTTTTTTTTAATGCACATGCCAGTGCATGCTCCACAAAATAAAGCACCAAAAAACCAACGACCAGAGCACGTGGGATGGATGGTGCTTTCCATTGGACTCTTCATGGGAATGGAAGAGTTAGACTGACGGCTCCCTCCCCTTCACACCGACATCAAGCTCAGGCATCAGAAGGAAACGTTCCAACGGAAGCCAATGGCCCTGTGCGAGTTAGTGCTTCTCTTTCTCCCTATAAATCTCCATCTTGTATTTAGGTAATCAGAGAAAAGGTTGAAAACAAAGAGGCCTCTCCCTGTTCTAAATCCATCTTGCTCTTTTGCTTCCTCATTTGAGACCAGAAATTGACAGAGCTGACTGACCTGGAATCATCGCTGCACAGAAGCCTTTACTTATAGATGAGGAATGGGAGAAGCAGATGAATCTTTAACCGAGTGCCTCTCTTTATGCATGGCCACCTGAACAAGGGAAACTGGAGGCAGCTGTCTGCTTTGGGAGGCCAGGAGGCATGCAGAGTTTCAGTACCACCCCGATAGCAATCTCCTCACTATCAAAAGAACCGAGTTACCCCTTTGGGCACCATCACCCCCTTTCTCACAGCATACTTCATCTACTATCCACGCTAACAYAGGAAAACATTTTGTGATGACTGCCCTAATTCCTGGCAAGCAGAGTGACAAAACAGCCTATTGCATTACAGCAGCTTCCAGCCACTGAAATGCTGCCTGCAACATYGGCAGTTTCAAATCTCTCATTGCTTCCTACCCTAGGTAAACATGCTCACCTGCTCCTCTGTGATCTGCATGTAAAGCAGGATGTAATAGATCAGCTCTGGCAAGGCTTTCTTCACCGTGCTCTTAAATTTGTTGTTTTCTAGCAAAGCATGAACAAATTCAAATATGCTGAACACCAGATTTTCAAAGCCCAGTACTTCACCTGGATGAGGAATTTAAGTGAGAACAMCACAACTGAGTATGACAGCAGAAAAGCATAAAGAAGTGTTAACTATAATTACAAAGTGTAAGCATGTCAGGGTAATATTTCTTCTCACGGACCTCAACCCCTTCTGACTTCTTCCCATCATCGCACACTCCTCATTTAAACAGATCAAGCTCAACCTAAAAATCTGTTCAGCTTTCTTTTATCCCATTATCTCACCTCAAGATTGCTGCAGAATTCCCCGATTTGTTAGAAACTGTAAAGTTTAACAGCTCAAATGCTCACAGTCGCATGAAACGTGAAAAAAGAAAAGGTGAGGAATATTGCTCTAACACTATCAATGTATTATTAAGCATGAACTCCTACAGTGTTTCTGTCACTGCTTTGATAACACTCACACTTACATAAGCTTCCCTTCCACTCCTATTTACAAGAGGAGTCAGAAGCGCAGTCTGACAAGTTCTTACCGTCCGAATCCACCGGGTCCTCCACTTCTTCTGTGTAATTTACTTCTGTTCTCACATAAGTAGRTGGAGTTAAGTAAAACCAGGCATTTCTAGACAGCCACATCCATCCAGAAATTTATCTTTTCCGATTTTCAAATTCCTGCAAATTTCTTCAGAAACGTTTACTTTACAACAGTATTTCACATGGAAGACGCACTATAGGACTCTCCAATTCTGGCCATTGTCAAGCTTCAAAGAGTGCCAAACACACCTCAGTTCATCCTTTAGAGATTATTTGATCCTTTTAAGCCAAATCCTTCAAGAAGGGCAAACCAAAGCTTCACTTGTATTAAAACTTTGTGCGAAGGGATACACTCCATCTTGTTCTGTCTACGAGAAAATGAAGCTGCTGCCTAAGCATAAGGCCTTACTCCCAGCTCCCATCTCTGATGTCTGACTAATACTCATTTTATAATTTCCATAATGTCTTTTAAGCTATGATAACATACCATCCAATATATAACACAATTCAGAGTCGAAAGACCATGTTGAACCTTGTTATCTCTAGAAAATTAGAAATTCTGATTAAATTATACAGAATTAAATTCAGRAAAAAAAAAATCAGAAAAAGCTGCAAGGGAGCTTGGTATTCTAATATATTACTGTAAAGAGCTAACAAAGGCTACCTTTGAATTAATTRTATGTGTAGAGATCCGACTCGTCAGTTTGCACGTACTGGGAGAACTAGCAACACGGCATCTTTTTAACAGAGCAGACTGAGCTTTAATGTAATAACCAAGCTACAGGATTCAAAAAGCAACTCAAATGGAGCTTCAGCAGCAAGGGGCACCACCATTAGTACCAAGGAATACCGCAGGCAGATCTTTCACCTGAGGTCTTTAAACCATATCTCTATTTTTAAGAGAGCRTTCTTCACTAAAAAGTTGTGAGAAATAATGCAGAGACACAAATCTAAAGCCAGTACAACACGAGTGTTCACGTTAAGGATCACAGGAGACTTTTAAGCAAAAAAAGAACATTCTTGGACCTACTGAGGGAACAGAAATATCCATTAAAGATATACAACAGATTCCAGTTCTGTTACTGTGAATTACTCTCTACACGGAGCTCTTTAGTCATGGTTAGCTCCTTATTGTGTATGGGGAACAGCAGAGGTTGTGCCCTTCTGCTCTAGTTCAAAGCACTCGCCACAAAGGATATAAGGCTGCGCTTTCTGTCAGGGTGTTCCACACGATGGGCAGGATCTGCTGCATCGAGGAAACCATGTGCTTCGGGTAGTTTTTCACTAATGCTGTCACAGCCTGGAGAAAGAGAGAGGGAAAAAGGGGAGAGCATGGGTTGGAAGCCAAACACTACCACTAAACAGCCACCACAGGCTGCAGCTGCAGGAGCCGAGCTGAGACAGCCCAGCGCTCTGCTGCAGCCAAGACAAGGTCTCCTCCTCCTCTCCTTTACTGCTGACGGTAAATTAAAATAAATACGGAAAATAAAAAGTTTCGTTTCTAAAGTCCTAAAGGTGCTGGCAGAGGATAGGAATKACCCGCAGGGATGATGCAGATTCAACACGCCAACGATGGCCAAAATAACAGCTGAGAGGCTTGTTTTCTGTGCCACCACTTAGGAACCCCCTTGGAAACTCCTCCTTGGCCAAACACCAAGCCCACCCTGCAAAGCAGGGGGAAGCAGAGCTGGGGATGGGGAGCAGAGCTTGACAATTCAATAGCTCTGCAGGACGAGCAAGAACAGAAGCCATCTGCAAGTTCACCATTTTTCTACAGTGCAGGTCATCAGAAAAGAACTACTYTCTCCTGTCTAATGACACACTTCAATTCKGGCCTCTCATTTTGCTTCTCTGGGCTTGCTTGAGCTATAAGAGCTGCTTTCCAGATATCCCCCTCCGCCAGCCTGCRTGGACAACTCCACCACTTAAATACTCCACAAGATCCACATGCATCCTTCTGAAGGGCAGAGCATCTTGCTGCTTCCCAAGCAAGATGTTTAACGGCTAAGTTTAACAGTAAACGGCTGCATCCCTACTTGGAGCCTGAGTCACTCTCATGGAAATCACCACCAGGGAAGTGGTAAAAGAGCTTCTTCACTCCCCTCAGCTATTCTGCAAGCCAACATCCGACCACACTTCAAATAAATGCTCAAAACTTCCTTTAATGGCTCTGTCAAAGCCTTTGGGTGTTCCAGTTTAGGGCTTTTTAGACAGTACCCAGCACACCATAGAGAAGGAATCTTCCAAATTCGTGGATAAATGGCTTAAAACAGGCACTACAGAGCAAATGCAGAGCATGTTCAACCCAAGCACTGAGTAAGAGTGTTGTCCTTTGCCCATAAGCTAAATAAACTGGGTATCACCAGTGGTGGATATTGGCACCACCTAGCCTTTCACACAAGGACAAGATTAACTTATTTTCATAACTAGTTATCAAGCAGAAGTAATAGAAGCATGTTTTTATATACATATATATATATATATATATATATATATAAAAATTACACCCATGTGTAAATGTCTAAAAGATTTTATACATGAGCAAGGCAGCAAGGTTCTGTACTATTTCAGACTGATGGCTAATTGCCACTTTTGATGCAACTGCTGCATATTAAGCATATCAGAACTTTGTGCCCATGTCATGAAACCTACCTTAACTCTATTAGCTGTCATGTTTCATCACAATATTTCCTCTCAAAGCAATCAGCAGTGGCTTGTTTAACAACATTAGGACTCAAGAATCCATTTAGTTGCTGTTCAGTCTTGGAGAGATCAATTCAACTCATGTTAAATTTCCAAACAACAAGACAATAAATTACACTGGTGGTATTCTGTTTTCAGTCTTCATGGTCCAATATAGCTTCTGTGTTAAAATTCAGGMATCTGCTCTGTAATGTACTTGAAGTATTTGTAATTTGACATACACTGCAGCAAGCACTAACAGGCAGAGGAAAAGGATGACAACTAACACACCAGGAACTGACTTGTTAAAAAGCCAGTTACTTTAAATTTTCTACAACTTCCAACTAGCATTGAATGAGTTTTGAAATATTAGTAATCTAGTACAAAAACCAAAACAGATCAGACAACATTTTCTTAAAGGTGCTGCAAAGTCATAAAGGCCTTGAGGGTTTTGCTTCGAAATCTGTGAGAAACCTCATCTTGGGATACACCAAAGTCATGATTAAGGCTCCAGACACAGAGTTGTTTTGCAAGCACGGTTTAAGGAGGAGGTCTGAAGAAGAGGTATCACTGCCTTAAGCATCCTGACAGGTTGCTCCTATAATGCTCGAAAAGCATTAAAAAGCTAAACCTGCCAGGTTGGATCTTTGTTGCTGCTCTCCTTGACTATGGTATGAGTCAGAAACACATAAATTAACCTAATTGCCAGCGTCGTCCAAAGCAGAGACCCAGTAACGACGCCCCCAGCTACTGCGGGAGGCACCGCGCTGGCCCAGATATTGTAGGTCAGTCAAGGGGGGCCATGAGCCCATCTCCTGCAAGGCTTAAAGACACTGACTTCTGATAACTTCTTCTGGACTTGTGACTACACTTGGAAAGACTCTGGAATGAACGAACAACCAGTGGTCACTAGGATGTGATTCAGCCTCATCACTTTCTGCAACAGGGAAACTGTCCGAGTGGATCAGGTAGATGCACACGCTTCACTGTGACTCGGCCAGGCTTTCAACACAGTCCCACGGAATATTTTTACGTGGGAAGACAACTCATTCTAGATCAGGGCTGCTTCTCATTTCCACTGAGAAATCTATTCACCTTGGAAAATGGTTCTCTGAAGAGACAGAAGAAAAMCCATCTCTATCTATGTATCTTCCTGTCATTTGCTGCCCTCAGCCCTCCATTAAGAAATCAAAAGGAGCTGTGTTCACATCTGGTTGAAAATTTACTGTAAAAAAAAAAATCTTAAGTGACATCCTCTCCCATTGCACCAGCATTACACGGGGGCCTGCAATGATCTCATCTGGGAAACTGGCTTAAATAAACCCCGTGAGGCCTCTTGCTTCTGTTACAATGACTATGAAATACATCATCCTGGAAAGGAATGCAGTTCTGGGGTCTTTCACCTGAATCTATTTTTTCTCGAGAAAACTTCTATCATTAGCTTAGGAGCTCCAACAGAAGAAATCACGACTTGCCTCCAGCCAACAGGCAGAATGCTCAACTGCTCCCAGAAGCCATTTGTCAGCATGAGGTGTCCTAAATTTAATAGTAAAGGCAATAAAAACCAAGTGGATTTGTGCATCTTACAGCATACAAACCGTGCATTCAGGCCACCTTCCTTTCCTGCACTGGCCTTCTAGCCAGCTTGCCCAAAAGCAGGTGCCTACAATTAAGGTAGAGAGCGAGAACATGATCACCGTTTCCCAAGCCTCTTGATACCTTTCAAAAGACTATTGCTACATGCTTCATGTCCACACAGACATAAAGAGCTCCAGGTTAAGTAATGACAGCGGTATAGACAACAAGAGGCTTCAGCTTGCTGCAGGTTATGTGAATGTAACGTTTACAGACGAGCTGATCTACAGTCTAAGCTTATGGTATAACAGCATCCTTCTGCACCTCCCAGCACGTACGTGCATGGGGATGCTGCKAGTCACTGTGGAAAGTGTCTGATGATCATCTTCAATCAGACTTGGTTATTCTTTCCTCTCCGTGGTTGAATGGGCCTCGTGCCCACCTCCACTAGCCCCAACACTACAAGTCAAGTCTTCCAGATCTTTCATTTATCACACACGCGCTAGGTTTAGGATTTTGTTTCTCAATTCATGTTTTTGAGCTCTTTCCAGTTTCTTTCCTATGTTGCAGAGAACCCACACCAGAACTTTGGTATTTCTCTCGCTACTGAAAAGACGACCTTACCTGCATCAGCACACTGTTACAGCCATTTGGCTGCATGAACTGATGCAGGGGTAATGCTCTGCAATCCAATCTTCTTTCCTTTGTAAGGAAAGTGGGAGAACACAAAGATCCTTGATCTCTAATTTGCAGGGACAATTACGTAATAATGAGCAAGCAAGTTCTGGGGGAAAAAAAAAAGTTTTAAAAGAAGCTTTTAAAGCTTCACAGAGAGATGAAGCAGACTCCTAAGCAGACTTAAGAGACAGATACTGTCTCTGTAGTTACCAAGTACTGTGTCCAGACAGACAAGACGTACCTCAAAGGCCTTAGATCAGCAAGTGACAAAGATATCCCTTCGGATCTCATCACAAATATCTTCGGTACAGAATGATTTATTCCGGTGTTGCATGGCACTGAAAGCCAAGGAACTGTGCAGCTCAACACAAGCAGTAAGCAGACACGCGCTCCCGCTGCTCTCTTTTCCAGCACAGCCGTTCCGACTGAGTGTGTGTTGATATCAAATCAGTTCTTCRTGGAGACAGCCTTAACTGACTTACCTTCAAGACCTCCATCTTAAACCCACTGTCCGACGTAGGCCCGTCGGGCATTTGCAGGGCCTGAACAAACGCCTCCGTGAACTGCTGCACCACAGGAAAAATCAGSACTTTGGCCGCACCCTGGTAACAGTCAACGCAAGCACAGGTGAATTCTAGATACTCAGATGCACAAACGCACACACTGGACAAGTGAAGCCCTAGAAACAGAGAGAACTGCACTTTGCTGCTGCAAAACAAACCCGAGGCTCATGAARTACCAGTCCTGGGTATCGCTCTCCATAGAGATCCACGTAATCTGGTCAGGAGAGTCTCAGCCATCCTCCTCAAAGCCCAACAAGCTCTTTGCAATCTGAACATCACCAATGAGCCTGAGAATKACTGCAATGATTCTTCCTAGATTTTTTTTTTTCAATTAATTATYTTTTCCAGACCTTAAGGCTCTTCATAAGCAGCGTTTGGCACAACAGTAATAAATAAAAACATGTTTACTGAGACTATTCATCATAACTCTACATATAAAACAGCCAAGTTGTATGCTTAACGCACCCATGAAATATCAACTTAATGCTTCATACAAGGATTATATACTGAAATTTGGGTTAGGAAAAGTCAGAAAGTTTTGCATACAGGTCAAAAGACACATCCACCTGGTCTCCAGAATGAGACAGTGGGGAGTCGACCACATGCTGTCTTTTGGAACCGAGTATCATTTTCATGGTATTACCACCCAAGTTACTTGCTCACTGCAGTTCAGACACCATGCAACTACTAGAACTTCCTAAAACAGTGCACTGAATTCATGCACAAACAAGAGGAGTGAATAAAACCCCTAAGCACAGACTTAAAATTAAGGTAAAATTAAGGGATTTGTCCATGCCCATCTCAAGTCCATAACATTAAAAAATGGCTCTTTAGGGGTCTAGGAAGAGTCGAGAAGTTTACCTGTCAGATGCCATAAAAAAACCCACCTTGACCTCTTCAGAGCTAGAGAGGGGACCCATAAGCATTTAAGACTGCTTAATTGCTTAGTGATTTTTTTTTTTCTTTAATTGACTATTCTTCTATATTCTTTCCCCAAGAACAACACTGCTGGCATAAATGTTAAAGCAACAAACCAGGACCTTGTAAGCAATGCCTAATCCAAGGGCCAGAAAGCTGCCTGTCACAACCCGGTCTGCCCAGGTCTGGCCAGTATTTTAGGACACAGCTTCTGGTCGTCATGTGTGACAAACATGACAGAAYCCTAGTAGGAGATGATACACTGACTCTTCCTCACAGTGACATCCTCTCATATGACATGTTGAAAGAACATCTGCTCTTTCAACAGATCTTGATCCTATGACTTGGTCATAAGTCATAAAGGAGGGACTTGACCTTTTTGCATGCATTTAATTAGACCATCTATCACAGAATTATTGTTTATGGAGTATCCAATTCTCTGACATGTTTAATTTTCACAGCCCTCCACTCAGTTTGAATTCAATGAACGTTGTAGGGTAAGATAAACTCTTGCCTTTTCCAGTTCCTCCATGTTACAGATCATATGGGCACAGGTGGTAAAAATCTCCACCGCACGCGACCTTGTGCGTATACCGTACACCTAGAAAAAAATTAACAAATGCATCAGCAACACAGGATAATTTGGGTTTTATTTCAATTTTGTTTCCTTTTTGTGGTTTTTTGGAGAGCTTTGACACTTCTGTGGAATCACTTGCTGTCATCAATTATCGCATCATAAACATTCTTTGGGTCTAACTTCTACTACATTTCTCTCCTGAAGAGAGATTCTCCCCAATTCCACCTAGCACAAGCTCGATAATGAACACCATACCTCTGCCATGGTAAAAATTTTATACATTTCTGGAAGAATGACGGGTGCAACAAGTGGCATCTGTGTGTCTGTCACTTCCCGAGTAAACTCTAGAAAATGGGAAAATACGGGAAGTTATTTTAAAGAAAATAAAACCATGGGCAATAGCAACAAATCTGATCTTTGGATAAATCTAACCACACTAAAACCACGTTGCTTGACTAGACTGTTGCAGTATGGCCTACCCCTGACAACGACTGAAGGTCAGGAGAAAAACGCGCAGAACTGCAACTACGCAGAAAATAACATGTTCGAATGAACTACAACCTGTAGCAAGTAATTTGACATCAGCACTTCTTCCTTGGCTTTTACACCRTCTATCAAGCAATGGAATTTAGCAGTGATCAAAAAGCATGGGTTGGGACCAACCCAACTCAACAAAACAATTCCCAATYCCTTCATTTTGCAGTGACAGCTCCAGAATAGCCAGAACCTAAAGGATTTCCTGTACCTCCCTGGCAGAGCTCCTCGGTACACGTACCTGTGAGCACTCGCATGGCTCCGTGCACTGCGTTCACATCCCCACTGACCAGCATCTCCATCAAGAGATTGAAAAGCTCAGGCCAGGCTTCCGGCCAGTCCCAGTGGGCTATGGCGGACACCGCGTAGGCGACGCTGGAGCGCACTTTGCTGATGGATTCTCTCAAGCCGTTGGGGAGAAGCTCCCTGATAGCAACTTTTGCCTGTAGAGAGCAATGTTCTTTATCAAAACAGATCCCCAATGACATGAGACTTCACCATTACAAACTGGTTTTATACATACGACTTCTGATATAGATTCAACATTAGTTTTATATCCACAAGATCTCAAAAATGTGTAAATTGGAACACCCTTAATTTACAAAGAAAAACAGCATCGTGGTGGTAACACACCACTCTCCTCATACAAAACATTCAGCCAAGCARAGTAAATAGCTTCCAAGGTCACAGCTGCAATTAGAAAGATGTAAATATCTACATGGAAGACACCCAAACTTGGCTGAGATAAATCCCAGTGTTTTTGTATGCTCACTCTGGAACATTTCAGTAAATGAGAGCTAGACACTCAACCCTGAAAGGGTAAGAGAAAGGGGGAAAAAACCCAAACAAACAGAAAAACCACCATAGCACGTCTGGGGTTTAACTCACAAGATCTGCTTTAGGCAATGAAAACAGTCTGGTCAAGAGTCAAAGTGGTAGAGCTGGAATCTTTGGCCATTATTTCCTATCAAGAAATGCTTCCATTGAACAGAGCAAATTTTTGATGCCTACTTTTAATGGAAACAAAAAGATACCGAAATGACCTTTAACGTGAAATCTGTCATGGGAAGAGAGCCTTCAAGTCCAACCTGGAAAAATCCCCACAATCTTTCACAAAAAAATGTTGACAGAATTAGTATTTTTAAAGTTTGCAAAGCACCTTTCCTACAGCAGAAACATTACAGCTGATTTATTTATTTGATTTTACAGAAATCAGCCAAAGCTTCTGAGGWCTAGCGCAATTTTAAGCAAGCGAAGGCAGAGTTTTACAATGGAAAACACCAAGAAACCTTATCTGAAACTATTACTCTGTCATTACACACAAGAGCTATTGATGAAGAAGATACCGACACTTTTTAAACCAATCACAAAATTAAAATTCTCCRGATAAAATGTCTCAAAGCAGGAAAACCAAACGAAAGCAAAGCTTACCCTTTCTGTGGTCTCTGGAGGTCTGAATTTTTCCGACTGAGAACACCAGTGAGTTTCCACATATTGCTTCAAAATAACCGACGCTAGCTGCATTGGAGAGAGGGCACAAATCCACAAGGAATCTCCAAACTGTGGCAAGCATCACACCCGACCTGTTCGTTCAGTCTCTCACCCCATTCGTCTGCTTCTAGGGSGGGGCCAAAGGGCTTGCCAAAAAGGCAAAATTCTTTGTTAAGAGGACAAAAAGCTGCTGCAGCAGGAAGACGAGCTGACAGCCCCTGGTTGAGCAAGGGTGGCTCACCCAGCACCGACACAATACGTAGCTTTATTCTCCTAAACCTCTCAGAGCACATGCTGAAGGCCACGATTTGCATGGAACTAAAGACACAGAGCGCCTAAACCTTCCTTTCAAAGGGAGAAAGGCTTTGAGGGAGAGAAAAAACTAACAGCCCCTGCAAAGACAGGCCACATCTCTGCTTGCCAACGCCCACCGTGCACCTAGAAAAGCTCCTACCTGTCTGTTCCCAGCGTGGCACTGTCCCTAGCACCAATCCCAGGACAAAGCAAAGGAAAAGGGAGGAGCAATAGTGGAAACGACCTCCAATATCCCCTCTGCAGCCTTGAGGGGCCACTGTACAAACGCAGTGCTAATATTAGGTGATTTCTTCCTACAGCTTCAGCAAACTCACCTGACGGATGGCCAGAGTTCCCTGGGGATCTACAGTCAGCTCAGCTAAATGAACACCGAATTCTGCAAAGAAAAAAGAAAAAACGCTGGGCTCGACTCACATTCCCACACAGCAAAACTAGTCAAGATTTTGAAGACAGAACAGCCACCAAATGAGTCATCYGTGGGAAGGAGAAGACAATTCCAAAGCAGAGCTTCTCAAATGAATCATGAGCTTTAAGTCTACCTCAGGTTCTCTGCACAAATTCCATTTATTTTTAAATTTATATATAAATATATATCTATCTCTATCTATATCTCCTACCATCACCAGACAAGAGACCCATGGAAAAGATGCAGAATGGAGTCACTGGGAGGGTTCTTGAAGGTCCTTGGACAGMATCTCCTTCACAGGCAACCTCCCTTTGCCCACAGAGCCACTGGGAACCAACAAACAAGTTGTGCTAAAACGTATCCAAGGCGAGCTCGGCACCCAGGGAGGCCTTTCCCGTGCAAACACCGCACGAGCATCTACCAGACGGGCACTCAAGTGGCCTGTCCAGGCACAGGCTCCAGGATTTAGGGTGACGGGAGCCTCTGCAAAAGTTTCATCCAGGAAAACAAAAGCACAAGTTCCTTCTAATTACCGAGCAGGTTCTGTAGAAAAGGTAAAAATGAAACGTGTTTGCCCAATCTGGTGGCTGAGCATAGGAAATAAGAAAAACAATGAGAAGAGTAGCGGTTCYGCTGTGGTAAATCCGAATGTCTGGACAAAGTTGCTTAAATTCCAACATTTAAGTTCCGGGTAGCTGATGCCTTAGGAATAAAGACTCATTTATGAGACTAGTCCATTGAAGAGATGCATGTGAAGGTTTTAATTCTAGGTGTGTCCTATATTCATCTGGTCCAATCTCACTCATAAAGATAGGACTCAACGTGCTTAAATAATACCTGGCAAAAATGCATTAAAATTTTCCCCATAGCAACAGATTGAAGTATTTTGCAAATGTGGTTATAAATTTTTCTTATCATGCAAGGTAAAAAAAAAAAGAGAAAAAAGAAAACACTTACTGGAAAAGAATGCTTCCCCTTCCCTGCTTTCCTGTCCAGGTAGACAAGAGATAYACCAGCGCACACATACCTTACACACAGTAAAGTTCCACCTCTTGTTCAACCTTGATTTCTCTGGAGTGAGAGAATTGCCTCTTACYTTCCCATTTTTACGTAAATCCAATCCCTTCAACCTCTCTTTGTAGATCACAGTTAAAACAAAACCAGTTGTGTATTTTTCTTATTATCCAAGCTGCAAAAGCAGCAAGTTTCATTCCAAGATGTGCTCAACAAAATTCTCTTAACTGCAGCAAGTTATTCTTCCAGGTATCCGCAGGATTCCAGGTTCAAATGCTGCACTGAATTTTAACCATGGTTTTGAAAGACGTAAACGCATCATCAAGCCCAAAGAAATGCTGCATTTCACGACTACTCCAACTGTTTTTTGCAGTTTTTAAATCCGTAATTTTCTGCACGTGGGCATATTTCCCCCTATTACGCAGGGCACTCCGCACTGGATTCAAAGTTCTGTTTTGCTGATTTTAGGCCATGGCTCTGGATTTCCCAGTCCCCATTTCCCGCCTGCTCTCAATGTTCCATTCTGCCCTCCGCACTGCAGTGTCTCCCCGCCGCCACCACCCCTACACATCTCCTCACTACCACTGCCCAAAGCACTGCCCCAAAAGCCCGYGCAGTTTACCAGCAAGCCATTCTGCTCTGGATGCAGGTTCTCAGCCAGCCACGTGTCTTCACATCAGCCTCCATCAGCTCTTTAGCATCCTACTATATTTTAGTCACTGGCAAAGTGTTTAATGGCCCCCTCYAAGCATCCTACTAGGGAATGAAGACTGACTGGCACGGAGTTGGCCGGCTCCTCTTCACCTTTCTTTCCCACCTCCTCCAAGGAAAATATTAGTTTAAGTCGTTTTTCTTCTTTTCTTGGCTGGGAGCTTTCCAATCGCTTTGCAGACAAACACTATTCAAATACATTTCCTCCTAAGCACTTCTTTGCCTACAGTTTTTATAGCCAATGCGCCACACGCATCAAGTCTTCCTCTCCCCAAAATAATGGTTTTCAAGCAAAAGATCAGCAATATTGAAAAAACAGGATACATGGGTAATTTAGCAAATATATTTAATCCCTGCTCTGCTTCTCCTCTCCATTACGGAGGTGTCAAGAAGTTCTGCTCCCAAGCACTCCTCCTTCACCACCCAGCTTCACCTACCCTGTAACCATACCATACAACCCACCAGCTCTCCAGGCCCAACCTTCCGAGGACTGAAGGCAGCCCAGACCAAACACAGAAAAAAGTTACTAAACAAGTAGGGAGGAAAGCAGGACTTTCTAGCAAGCCAACRCTCTCCACAGCCATCAGCATTTCAGTTCAGCTTGACTTGACCATACAGGGACGGGTCATGAGCAGCTCCAGGYTCCTCTCAGTCGTCTCTGCTGGGGGCAAGGATAAGCCCTGGCTGAAGAGCGGGTCACAGGAGTCATCACAACCAACCCAGGCCAATCCGCCCTGCACGACAACCAGCACTCCAAATTAAAACAACGTTGCGGTCATCAAAACCAGACCAAGAACTTCCGAAGGGTCAGTAATCCTCCTCCCTCTACCCAACATCCACCCACCCCGTGCACCGCACAGTCTTTAACAATGCAATTGAATACAGTATTTTCCTCGGGAGCAGGGTTCATCCGCATCCTCGTAGGGGAGCTGAGGTTGAAGGGAGGTCCTCTTGTCCAACCTCCTGCTCAAAGAAGGGTCAGATTACAGGTCCGAGCAAGGCAGAAGACACAGGGCATTTRCAAACAGGAAGAGAAGAAAGTTTGGAGTTATTTGAAAGAAATATTGGGTAAGAACCTAATATTTAGTTGTGATCCTTATTTCTGAATGAGCAAATGAACTTGAACTTAACACTTTCTTTGAAGAACTCCATTAGCAGCCATCATGACCCTGAACGACCGCTCCAACAAAAGCGGTCACTTATTTTTCAGAAGACCTTTGAACACCACAGCTACATCTTCCTGGTTTCTCAGCAGAAAGGGAGAGGTTAGGGACAAACTTTCCAAACTGGCTTCGGGTATTGAGAACTCCCATCACGACTTTTCCACGATGCCCAACATGTTGCTAGCATTTCAAGGGAAAAGCAAGGACATTACTGCAATAACAAAGCCTTCTGTCCCACGGAGAGCATTTCCTGTTTTGATCCCCGCTTAGGGCTCCTGGCTAAGGGTTCAATTGAAGCTACTCACGCACAGGATTCTGCCCATCATCCATCCCCCTGTAACTCAAGATACAACCAACAGTCCGTCTATAAGACTATGCAGTGTGGGCACATCTGTGAACTGTGCAGGATCCCGGCGTCTACGTGGTAGTAACTTCTATCAAGCACAGCCAGGGTAAAGACAAGCACACAAACACATTCCCTACCTTCCAAAAGAGGAGAGAGGAATAAGAAATACATAAGAGCACTTGCACACCACCACCACACTTCTACAGCTCAAGAGCCAACAAGCCCGCGACTCAACACTGACACTGCAAAGCTCAAATTGCTTACACAAAAAAGGGGAAAAGAAAAAAAAAAGAAGACCTTCCCAAATATAGTGCTAAAACACCAGCCTCAGCTGCAAATACTTTTCCAATACATACAGGGTTGGCATTAAAGTTCCAGTATTCTTGGAGAACATTTAGAATGCAAACCACTTCCAGTAGGGTAACTGGAGAAAGAGACCTTTATTTTTAGATGTTAGAGAATTGTCTCMGAGAGTCACGTCGTACGTACACACCCGCCAGAGGAGGCGGTGCATGAAGAGCTTAAGTTAAATAGACAAAACGGATAAAGAGGGGATGGAGACAGGATCCCCACTTAAGCAGAAGGAAGCCGATAGCTGCGTTGAGGCAGATCAGAGGCAYGTGCGGCTGCACCATCCACAATCTGGAGCTGTCATTTCCCATATGCCTTTCCCAAAACCAGCTGGGATGAAGCTTTTACTCGCCTCCATAGGGTGCCAGATGAACTTGAATCTTCCCAGGGACCAGCATTAACTTGTCTTCAATCCCCACGCTGGTTTTGACAGATAGGGCTGCTTCTCCTTTCTGCCTTACGGCTTGTACTGAGGCTCAGCAGACGCGAGGTGCAGAAGCAGTGAAGAGATCCAGTCACCGGAGAGGCATTTGGAAGGGGCTGGGACATATCATGAAGAAACTGCCACCATGTCCTTCTTGGTGTCCTCCTTTCCTCACAGCAGCTRCACGGAATCAAATAAAAGGTTTGTGCACACCAGCTTAGCCTCCTCCAGGGGCTCCCCTCCGCCTGGACCTTTCCCTCTCCTCCTCRAACAAGCTCTGGCCCCTGCAGACCATGCAGCAAGCCGCTTCATGCAGTTACATTTTATCCCTAACCCACATCTCTGTGCTGCATCTTCACTCCTTGGCTTTATCTCTTCTCAGAGCAGCAAGGCAGGAACGCAGCTGCCCCGAGTGCAGACACGTGAGGAATTTATGCTGGGCTTTCTTCTGTGCTCCTTTCCTACTCATCCATTCACCTTCCAGAGCAGAGAACGGACAGTTTCAGGAGGTCTCCTGCACTCTTTGGGCCATCTCTTCTCCGATGGTAACAGATAGCATATTACTTCTCAGGAATCACTCGGGCTTTTTCCTCCCTGCCGAGCATTAATTTCCAATTATCAGCGCTGACCTGCGCTTGCCGCACCGCCCCTCGCTCTGCGGTCCTTGTCCCTTCCAGCACGCCGAGCAGCCACCGGCCACCCGCAGCTCGCTGTTCTCCCCGGCCCTGGGGGAGCTGCACAGACCCAGCACAGCCTCAAGCGGGGCCTTAATTACCTGCCTCCCGTGCGAAGATCACCAGCCACTCCACCGAGCTCGTACACAAGCTTTTAGTCGATTACCCATTCAAGACCTGTCCACAGCTGTTTAGTTTCTTCCAAAAGTTTCAGAAAGGGAATTTTCTCAAAGCTTTCTGATGACCCCAGCACTCCTTCCACCAGCTCTTCTATTAAACACGCACTGTCTTCGTCACAATAATCACAAGTATCCGGGTCTACGCATTCCATTTCTTGGCATAGTTTGAAGCGCTGCCAGTGCTGCAAAAGGCTAGGACACCCATCCCTCTATTCCTTACTGCAGAGCCTTATTAAAAGCTGACCTCACCATCACCCACATACATTTATTTGGGGCCTAAATCACATCGTGTTTTGTGACACAATTCACAGCACAACGATTTAAGACTCAGGCCCCTCGAACACTCTTGTAGACGCACCACGTCGTGCTGGCTCTTTAGAGTAACTGCACCAAGTGGAACTTCTTCCACTGATGCTTCAAYTTGATAGGGGTTCTCCAGTATGTTGGCTCTAAAGGGGTCTGCCAACACRGTAACCTCACCAGAAACACTGCTTTTCTCGGGTCCCTGAACACACCTTTAGCACTTCAAACACCGATGGCTATGGACACTCTCCTAAATGCCTTCTGCTGTATTTGAAAGCACTGTTAGGTTTTATGCCTTCAACATTTTTTTTTAAACTACTTTCACTTATTTTTCATATACAGTGTCAGCTTCTTTCTACTTCATTACACTAGATTCTTGGTTTATCTGAGGTATTTTTGGCAGACATAATCTATATTTCCTCGCCCCAGCAATAAGTCTGGACATGCATTTTATTCCTTTAGTTCCAGAGCTCCCTTGGCTTCTCCATAACAAAGTGCAGAAAGGAGAATACTGTACATTCATTCCACGCTYCTGGACTAAGGCAGGAGGACTCAGGAGGTCTCTCGTCCAACCTCCTCTCCASAGCAGAGTCAGAAGGATCAACGCGGGTTGCTCAAAGCTTTCTCGTCAGGATCTGAACACCTGCAAGGATAGAAACTGCAGAACATCCCTGGACGACCTGCACCGAAGTGTGACTGYGTCACAGTGGAAAAAAACCACTCCTGATATCCAGGAACCTCTGAACCTCTCCCATTTCAATTTGTGCTCATTTTACTTAATCCTTTTCTCTCCCCAAAGATTCCTGTCCTCGATGTCCTGTCAACCTCCTCACAGCTATTTGGGCCTGGAGGAGACCTGGCAGCAGTTCCTAAGCGCTCTCTCCTCCATTCGGTCACCTTGGTKGCCCTTTGCTGAACACAGTCCAGTGCACCTATGTCTTTCATGTAGAAGGGGGTGCAGAACCGCACCCAGCATTCCAGAGGCGGTTATCGACGGCTGAAGGAGAGGGCTGTGCTGCTGCTGCTGCCATTCGCGGAGCAGGCAGCCGGGGGCCTCCTTGGCTGGCTCCGTTCAGCGGCTCCCCAAGGCCYCTTCCCATAGAGCTGCTCCCCAGCCCACGAGGTCGCGCCGGGCTCCTCCTGCCCACACACAGGACTCTGTCCTCAGCCTTGCTGCATTTCATGAGGCTCCTACCAGCCTGTTCCTCTTGCCAGGATCTTCGGAATGGCAGCCCTGTCCGTAAGTGCATTAGCTGGTTCCTTCTCAATCTAGCATCACCTGCAAACTTCAGGACAGTATTTCCTTGSCACTAAGTCACTGGTGAACGGAACAGGGCCCAGGAGAGAGACCTCTGTGGTCAAACARCTCTTGAGGGTCCCTGTGCTGCTGGGATTAGGGCTGCAGGGAATTGTGTGTGGTTTTCAGATATTTGTAATAGAGAATGAAGAGATGACTCCACTCCTCTTCCCTTAAATATTTCTCTGAAAAAGAGTGTACCAGAKGTTACAAACAAACTACACTTTTGTTGCATTCCTAGGCTCTCAAAGGGACCTCAGTGACATCTAATATCAAGAAATGAAAAAAAAAAAATTTAACTGCTATTCAAACCACTAGAGAAACAAGGTTTGATTTCTTGTGCCAATATTCAGACTAATTAAAAGTTACCACTGAAGAGGATGCAGCAGCTATGCAAGGCATGAGCCCTATGGGGCAAAGCACCTCCCAGCACTTCCCGACTCCCGCTCTCGCAATGTCACCTAATCACTGATTTCAGYCTCCTCCTTCAGCTACGACGCTCCTTTGGCAGCACTTCTGAACCAAAGCTCCGGAGCGGGAGAACTCCATTTCTTAAAACACCATTACCACTTGAAAGAAATAAAACCCAGCAGCTCCCACGTGGAGAGGAGACACCAACACACACCTCGGGAGCGGGGGCTGCAACATCTCACTGCCCGGTGCCTGGTTCCTGTAACCGGAGGCTACCTGAAACTTCCCAGGGGTTTCTACAATTCCACTCCTACAGGATGGCTCCTAAAACTGGAGCCTACGTGAAATAAAAGGTCGCCATCAACGACAGCCCGTGTGCAGGGTCCCCCTGAGAGAAGCACATGTGCTAGCCTAGTGCAGCCATGAGGAGGTCACACAGGAACGCGCAGGGACCCTCTCCGCACCAGAGGCACCTGCTCTTTTAAACGTCGGCTTTTGAAGCCACAACCCAGGGCCCAGGGCCACCCGGCCCACCAGGAGCGCGCGGGCCCGGCAGCTGGAGCTCGGGCAGGGGATGGGAGCGGCCACGGCTCCCCAGAGCCCCCCGCACACACCCGCCTCGGGGGGACGGCGGCGCACGTGGCCCACGAGCCCCGGGAAGCTCCTCCGGAGCCGCTCCCAGCCGGGCACGCAGGCGGCCGCCCGAGCAGCGCGCACCCCCGCCGGAGCCCTCGGGGGCGGCTCCCTCCCCGCTCGCTCCCCTCAGCGCCGCCCCGGCCGCGGAGCCCGGGCAGCCTCGCGCCTTCCCCACGCGGCGCCCGCCGGTCCCCTCGCAGGAGGGAACCCCGGGCCCCCGGAGGGAACCGGGCGCTAAACCCGCGGAGGGCAGAGCTGGGGGGGCTCCCGCTGCCGCCGAAGTTGACGGTGCAAGTTGTGAGCGCCGCACCGGGCCCCGCCGCGGCCCCGCGGAGGAGGAGGCGTCGCCACCGCCCGCCCGCCCGGC
>PTEX01000267.1:556303-611960 GCA_003342815.1 Eudromia elegans | reverse complement strand
CGCGCTGCCTCCCTGCCCCGCGCCGCCCGCAGCGCCCCCGCCCGCGCGGCGGGGAAATGCGGCCCAAAATGGCGGCGGCGGGGCTGCTGCGTGGGGGGTCTCCCTTCAGCCTGAGGAAGMCTTTCGCCTTCATACATACATATATGTTTACGTATATATACACCATATATACTAAAGTCGTTCTTGTCGTCACGCCGTGAGGGTTWTCGTGGCCCGCGTGCTGCTGGAACGCGTTACCGAGTGGTGAACGCGCTGCCACGGAGCGTGCCTGGCTGCCCGTCCGTGCTCGGTGGGCTGGACGACACGGCTGCGCCCCACGCGCAGGAGCGCCGGCCCGGCACGGCCCCGGAGTGAGGGCGGCCGCACGAGCGCCGCTGCCGGCCCTGCTGCGCCGGCACGCGGCCTCCGCGCCCCTCCCGGCCCTCCGCGCCCCTCCTGCCCTCTGTGCCCCTCCTGCCCTCTGTGCCCCTCCTGCCCTCCGCGCCCCTCCTGGCCCTCCCACCCCTCCTGGCCCTCCGCGGCCCTCCTGCCCTCCGCGCCCCTCCTGGCCCTCCCACCCCTCCTGGCCCTCCGCGGCCCTCCTGCCCTCCGCGCCCCTCCTCCCCTCCCACCCCTCTTGGCCCTCCACACGTCATGGCTGCGCTTCCCTGCGCTGCCCCTCTGTTCCAGGGCTTTGTGGAAAACGAGGATGCGCGTTAGGGATATCCTAGAAGGGATATCCCCAAGGCGGCATTCGTGAAGTTTATCCTTCCGTTGGATGTGCATTAGGGAAGCCAAGTTCTTTCTGTGCAAGAGATCCTCTTTTTTCTTACCGTGGAAGACCTTCCACAGTGATGTTCTACTGTGTATCTTCCCACGCGGGGCCTCTGAGCTCCCCTGTGGACCTGCACTAAGACAGACCCCTATGGACAGACACACGGATGCTATGGGAATGGGGCAGCAAGCCAGCTCCCCCGCGGGAGACAGCGGGAGAGGCGGAGCAGGAGCCGCACGAGGAGCACGGGGCGCTCCCGGCTCTCCGGGCGCCGAGGACCCCCCCCCGCGTCAGTCCCGCCCGGATTGAAGCTCCATTTCAAGCAGCAGCAAGAACACGAAGCCCCCAGCGCCCCACAGACGCTGAAGGCGGCCGAACACTCCCAACCCCTTCTCCGAGGCGGGTTTGTCCTCAGCMAACCCGTGTGACGGAGGCCTCAGCACGGTAAGGGCGCGTTCTGCGGGCAGGGAGCCCCCGCTTGCACCGCGCTCACAAACATCAACCTTTGGGCGYGCTTGGACGGCCGGTGCCGCCGAGCGCAGGAGCCCGGCCCACAGGCTTTGCACGGAGCTGCCCTGGTATTAAAGGCACTCGGGTACCTTTAAAAACAACACTGCAAGTAGGAGGCTCGGCAAACATTTCTCACCTTGGAAGGTTTGGGGTACAGCAGGTACTTTCAGAAGGGGATGAGGCTGCGTTCTGTTTTTTTTTTTCTTATTTAGGGTAGGTCAAGGTTTCTTTCCAACCCTATTTAAGCAAACATTCCTTGCCTCGTTTTGAAAGCAGCAGCATCTCTYGTACTCCTCTGTTTTCTCTGTGAAACAGCTGCTTGTTCAAGTCAGGTTGTTTTTACTGGAACCTACTGATGCCATTTTCAACTTTTGTCTGTCTCCCATGGAAGCAGTAAGTTGAACTCAGGTATTATTCATCTACCGTGACTGCTTTAGCTCCTGTTCCACATCTGTTTCTTTCTTTTAATTCTCCTCTTCATGTGGGGCTGCCCCCTCCAGAGACACCCATGTTTGCCTTGGTGATTGCTCTTGTTCTTTGCTGCGCGGCGAGGGAGGCGGCCTGCGGCTGCAGCCCCCCGCCGCAGCCCCCCRCAGCGCGCTCACGCTGCAGCAGCACCCCGGGCAGCACGGGGGCAGCGGTAACCCAAAGCAGCGGGCGCTGGCCGCRGGCGTGCCATGGTGCACAGCAATGTATACATTACTCAGTATGGGAGCCCTTCTCCCCACCCCTGGCATGCAGCAAAAGAATCACTGCTCAGACTCCACAACGCACAAAGAAGGTATTTGAGCCCTGTTTTTCCTTAGTGATGCTTTATATGCAAACACATGACTCGGCAGCTGTAAAGGGAACGTTCCCTTCCTTGAATCAATCCCATTTATATTCCCTAATTTCAACTGGAATATAAAATACTGGGGACTGATGTATTGTTGTCCTGTGTCTGGAACTCAGTTAAACTGCTAAATATTTGTGCCTTCCCCTCTCCCCCAGCCCAAGGAAGCAACAGCAGCACAGACTGTTACCCAGAGGCGGATGGGAGAGGGATGGATTATTGTTTACTTTGGAGATAATTTTACACCAAGGAATTTACAGCACATCTTTGGCATGCCCTTTTCCCAATATACTTTGTGGCAGATTTTTGTCTTTGCTGGTGGCCAGTAGGGCTGTAGGGCTCACGGCCGACCAGACCAGGAAGCTGCACATGATAACGGGTATCCATGACCTCTGCGGAGAAACCAGATGGTGCATCAGGTGGTAGAAGGAAGGGCTGAAGGAAACCAGCCCCACTTCAGACGCCTTCGCTTCGGAAGCACTGACTTACAGCAGCTGCCCTAAAACTCCTTTCCTCAGCTTCGGAAGCACCTTCTGCAAAGGTCCACGGCTGCACATCCACCTGTAGAGCCAACTAACACCATGAAACCGAGGTCTCAATTGACTGCAGTGACCCATTTGGTTACCATTAATTCCAGGCTTCYTTCACAACTACCATCTGCAGAGAGCCCACCCTTGGTTTCATGGCTGTTAGTGGGAATTCAAGACACCTCCAAAATGTTTTGAAGCTGTGAAGCCTTCTAATTCTGGGTAATTCTCAGAAACAGAGAGCCAAGACCTGCCCCCACAGATGGTTCTTCTCTCAGCGCTAGAAAATCTGATTCAAGCACTTTAGAAACCCTGCATCCAGGTCCTGGAACTGGGCACAGATGCCTTCAGCACTACRTTCTGCTCACCTCTCTGAGATGGATTCTCTCACCGGTGTTACATTTGAGGGGCCTTGTCACTGAAATTGTGTGATAAAACAGGGCATCCCTTAGCTGTTCTGGCACTCATCCCGAGGCATGAAAAGATGCACAAGGAGCAGATGAAAGGATTAAATTACAAGATGTAACCTAGGCCACAGTGAACCACTATTCTCATTCAAGTATTATGACCTGAAGGAGCCAAGGAGATTCACATGTCCAGAAAGCAAAGGAGGCAGAGCAGCATGGAGAGGACGTCCTTTTTGGTTTATCCTCAGCAGCTTTTGAACAGGTAAGAAAAGGCGTAACAGGACGTAACTGATTTTCCCTACCAGGCCCTCCTGCTGCGAGCACTCTGCCTTCACTGCCGGCGCCGCTCATGACGGATGGACATTCAGAAGAGCTCACCTTGAAGCAAACAACAAATCTCTTGCTCGTTAGTCCAACACAGTAAAAAACTGTCTTAAACTTAAGTACCCACACAGGGAAGCAACTCTGTGGCACAGGAGGTGCCACTGCTTAGGACCTTCCGCTCACAGCTTTCACACGGTCCTGCGGTGAATCATGATCCTAAAATTAATTGCATTGTATTTGCGCTAGCACTTTTTAGTAAACATTTCTTTAGTGGAAATAAAAGGACTATTGAGAGAGAAAACTTTAAAAAAATTTCGGCTAGATCACAACACTCTGCGAACTCTTTTTTCAAGTTTGTTCATTTCCCTCTTTGAAAGGAAGATATTATTGATTTTTTTTCCCCCCCACAGCTTGGATTGTTACCTTAGCATTGCAGAAAGATTTAATCCAACCACGGTCACATAACTTCCTTTGGGTAATTACGGTAAATAATACAGGAAAATCTGAAAGCATATATGTACATTTATGTAATTTAGTGCTGTAACTCTGCTCATGTTGTATTACCTCCTCCCTTCCCAATTCCCCCAGGCAAATCATCTATGCGAGGCTGAAAATGCTATGATTAAATATCAGCAGGAAACTAAAAAGCCTATTAAGTGCTCCAAACCCCATAAAACCCTAATTCTTACTCAGTTCTTACCGCACACAGAATTCTACTGTTTGACTTTGCAAAATGCCCTGAAACTCAATGGATCTGCATGCTTCCAGTGCAGGGAAAAAGTTCAGAACAGGCCATGAAAAATTTACTGGCAATTTTCTCTTGACAGGGARTTGGGGAAACACAGGTACTGCCCCATTTCTGGGGATGGCAGGATATCATATGGAGAAAGCTCTCTCTGGTACAAGGACCTTCCCATCTCCTAGGTTATGTCTTCAGCAGACAACAGAGGCAACACCAGTGGCACTAGTCCATTTCCAAAGCAGTGATTATATTCCATGTATTCACAGTGCGTGGAGCCCATGTTGAGAGAAATAATGACTCCTCCTTCCCCGCCTTGGCTATGATCCCAAAACACAATCTTTGATAGAGCTGTCTAGAGATTTCCTCGTTCCTCAGGCTCCTGCCGAGCAAAGCCAAGCAAAGCATCCGAACGGTCCTGCACGTGGCCAGGCAGTGCCTCGTGGAGCATGAGCAAGTGCTCTGCAGAACAAGCTGGCCACGCAAGAGACACTACAAAAGACACTGAAAAATGCTTTTAAGATCTCGCATCTACTTTCTCCTCACAGAACATAATTCATGAGTACGCAAAGAAAATATCCTGGCTTTTGCATTGAGGGTGTTTTTTAGTTCTTTTTTTTTTAAAGAGGTATTTCTCTTGATAGAGAATCCTTTAAAGCAATCAAGATCAAGAGGGAAATGAAACTGTATTTCAAGCTCTCTAAAAACACCAACATTTAATTTTGTAACATAACCAGGGGTTTATTCCACAATATAAACTGCAACATTTGATACAAGCTACCCAAAAAAGGAGAAAGCCAAAATACAGCTGTGGCAATTACTTTAAAGAGCTTTTTCTGTCTTCTACATCACCAGGCCATCAGTGACACTAGGATCTAACATTTGCTTTCTGTACATCAACCAATGCTAAAAGCAACACGCTCTTCAGAATTGTCATTCCAGTCACTGAAACCAGACATAGAAGTTATTGCTCAGATAAATAAATCTAGTCTACGAAAAAACAAAGTGGAAAAAAACTAAAAGTCTCCAAAGAGTTAACAGAGTAAACAGGGATTTCCTCAAAAGAGGATTTATTGGAAAATTCATGGTGCAGTTTTTTTTTTTTTCTCTTCACCTAAACCAAGTTGAATTAAATATGCCGGTAAATCCCAGAGAGGTAATTTAATGCTGTACAATAAAAGGTGCATGTTCCAAATGCCTTCCAGATTGGTGGAAACCCCTGCTAAACAGTCAGCATTTCAAACCTCAACAACCACAAACAGATCAAGGGAAAATACAAAAGTGTCAAAAATTATTCTGAGTTCTGGAAAATGATCCCATGAGGATAAAAGTAGCACCATTTGCAGTCTGGCTCTTAAACCGGCCCCTGTGGCTTCGCGGAGAGACTCTGATAACCTTCTGTGCTCAAGTCCTGAACGCCTTAGGGGGAGGTTTACTTCCGATATTGGGAGTCCTTCCCTGAGCAGCTGCTGCAGATGTAGTCTTCCTTCTCCGCCATTTCCGGAGAGATGCCCACGCACACCTGGTGGAACCACTGGTTGCAGCTGCCATCGCACTGGACCCAATCCACCTAGAAAAGACAGACATGCCGGCGTTCAGAGAGGAGTCACGCAAGTTAAGTGCAGTTTTAATTACGAATTAGGGGATTTTCCATCTATTTAAATGAGTAAGCCATGTCCCACTCTACAGCTGGCCAGTGCTGGATACTCRCCTTTTGTTCACCATCCTCCGGACTCCTGCTAGTTAGGTCCCCTAAAGCTAAGAGGAAAGCACACTTCCCTCATTCCTTCTGTTTCTTCCCACCTACASGAAGATTATGGATGGCAACTTCACCACGATCTCCCAGTAGTGTGGGGATGTCCTTTTTCCATTTTTCAGTATGGAAGGAGCTGAGCAAAGCTCCAGGACACTGCATCTGTCCATAGAAAGGTCGGGATCCACAAAGTCTACCTAGATCTCATGCTTCAAAAGTGCACAAGAACATGCTGTCTGCTCATCCCAGCAGTTCTATGCAGGTGTTCTGATGTCCACCTGCCTTCCCCACTCCTTGCTCAATAGCTGCTCTTTGAGCAGGTGGGAGGTTTGTTCCTAATGCTGTGTTAACAGCAGCAGATGCTCTCTCTATGCCTGTCAAATGGGGCCAAGGCAGGACGTTTTGCTGCACAGCTGCCTTGGTTTTCTGAACTGCCTCGTGCTCTCTTTACAGGAAGATCTCAGGTAGTGAAAACGATTTGGGTGTAGCTGAGTGTCCTAGATCTCACCGCAGTGGCTTTGCCTCTACTAACCTCATCTCCCTCAGGCTGCAGACAGTTCACAGCAGGACAGATGGCATCTTCATCCTCAGAGTCCTCCTGCTCAGAGAATGAAGTATCAGAGGGAAACGAGTGGTTCTCACTGGAACGCTGCATCTCAAAAAGACGCTCCCGCTCTCTCTCCAGTCTGTTATTGCAGAGATCCCTTGAGTGATTCAGTTTCAGTTTCTTCTTTTTTGGTGTTCTCATTTGTTTTACTCTTGATCTCTTCTCATCACAAAAGCTYTCTCTTTCAAAACGCCTTTTCAGTTTTCTCTCCATGTAACTGATTCCATCCTTTTTCCCTCGGCAGCACTCATTCTGTTGGAAGGACATTATGGCAAAAATCCTAATTACGAGTACACAAATACTAAGTCATAAGTACACATCTAACACTCACTGTATTCTGGTATTTGGCTTGCCTTCTCTGCCCATATCTCACTGATGAAAAGGCAGCAGCATCCTCTGTCAAACATTTGCATTTACACCAAGCACTAAAAGCCAAGTATAGGGTCAAACTCTAATAACAGAAATTTAGAGAGTAAACACCATCATTTCCTGCCTCTGCTGCTTCAGAGGCCACTTTCTAGGAAAGACTCTTTTTTGCAGGACATACTACATCATTCGAATCAGAATTAATGTATTTAAAGCAGAGGATGATGACAAAAAGCAGACTCAGTAATATTTGTTTGTAAAGATTTCTTATATTATCAATATCTCAACCTCTTTTGCACAAGAAAAAATGATTCTCATGGAAGTACAAACACATGCACAAATCTATTGTAAAGCTTATCTGCTCAGGCAGAGCAGCTATTCAGAAGTGACCCCAGTCTCATTGCCATTGCAGGACACTTGCCTTTTCATTTGCTGGGCCAGCTGATGAYCTCTGCTCTGTTTGGGGAGCAGGGCTTGGCTTTGTGAACAGGGTCTGGTACAGCTCCTGKATCTCGGGCAGAGAAACCTGTAACAGCTGGGCTTCCATCATCAACTCGTCCAGCTCTGTGCTAATGACTATTGAGGGAGAAAGAGGAAAAGGAATAAGTTTTCCATGTCAGAACTGATGAGAACCTCTTCTGGGGCAGCACATAAGAAAAAGCTGTGACAGACTCTGTTTGATCTGCAAGTGTAGAAATTAACGCWTATCTGTTCACTCTTCACTGCTCATTTTTAACAGCAAGGTTAAAAAGACAGAGGTTTGTACAGAAGTTGGTTACAGCAATGAAGAGTCTGCTGAGCAGCGACCCCTCGCTCCGCAACAAGCGGATGAGGGAACACGCGGTGTGAAACCCGTAACTGAAGGCAAGGAATGAGAAGAGACGAAGGAGAGCTGAGAGGATGTTTAAACTGATTCTTGTAGTACAGTTACCACCCACTATTAATATCAAGCTTACAAAGCTTCTGCAAAGTGACAGTAGGTCAAAATCACTGAGTAACTCACAGCTTTTAAAAATAGTGTTCAATACAACTCAAATGTGGCCTGCAAGCTAGATTGGTTCCTAGAAAGCACTTGTTTGATTTTAGCCATATCTTTAAACTGAAGTAAACCATGTGTAATATTAACACASACTAAGCAGTACTGACTCAAAAACACGGGCAGTAAGGCTAGTCCCAGCTCCTCTGGGCAGCAGCAGTCTGTATCAAGGAGGCAGAAATACCTTCTTACGGTCCTAACACACCGAGTAACTTGGACTCTGCCAGCACATAATAAAACATTTAACTTTCTGTGATCCAGACAGTTGTTCTGTAAGCAAAATTTCTGTGAACTGGAGTCACATGGATACCCTGCTGTCTCCAACACTATTCTTTGTGATATTCTTCCCCAGCTCCTAAAAATTCATTTTCACCTCTCTCCCATTTGTTTTCCTTTCCCATATCTCCTGTTTCACTTCCACAGTCCAYTGTGTGCTGTGCAAATGGAAAGGGGCCAGCTGAGTGCTCTGTCTCACAATAAGGACAGAAAAATTACTGATTTTCTCTCAGCTGTAGCATTGCTTTGGAATCTCTTTTCCTACCTTGCCCCACCTTTCTGTTAGAGATGTAGGAACTTTATATCTTTGAAAAATGTAACCCTCTGTCAAAACTGGACATTACTTCCAAAGCTGCTACGGGGACGGAGAAGCAGTGGGACCTGCTGCACAGGCACATGCTCTTCTCCTTAGCAGGCCCAGATGTGACTGGAGGACAAGTCAGCACCTTTTGTTAACCAGGATATCTCCCCACAACAAAGATTGAAAAATTAAGCAGAAAATTACAAACCATGAAGGGGGATGCAGTGTTGTCCTGTAGAAAAAGAAGAATGTAAATATAYGGTCCTGTTATCCCAGTCCCAAGGCATGGAGAATGACATAGCTCCAATTGTCTGGGAAACCTGGAAAAAAAAAACATGCATTTTTTCTATATATTTCGTTTTAAAACACCAAAAGATTACAGAGTCGGAACTTTTTATTCCCTTGTAGAACTACTTAAACTTTTATTCCTGTAGYACAGGCACTCTAATTCACATAAATACTTCATCCTAAACCTGGAAATAAGCAAAAGCAACTTTATGTTTAAAATTCTTAGCTGTGAATTGTGGTTTCCCCACACAGGAAAATCTAGCCCTAATGCACGCAGCAGCGTTTTCTCAYGGGAGAGGACAAGCTTTTAGAGTAGACTAGAGACAACACACAGTCACTTAGGGGATAAATTATCCATTTGTGGAAGATCTTCAGCTCTGAAACTGACCCAGTGTAAAATCTAGGGATTTCTCACACTGAATGCTCTGACTTGATCTGATGAGATGTTTTGAAGCACATTTGGTTAGATCAGCATGTGCAGAATACATGTCAGTAGTGAAATATGCACTGATTTGGGCAAAGGCTACTAGTACAAGACAGCAGGTAGCATTTTTGGACTCCAAAAATGAGAAAGGCATTTTTGAAACATAAGGCATTCAGATGAATTACTCCAGCTGCAGCATATCCAAGTAGTGCCTCTCATCAGCTCCTTTTTTTCCCACATGCTACCCTTACTTTCTTCCCCCCGCTAGGAATTATCAACGTGTTCACTGCAATCCAATTCTGTCAAGTGCTTCAGCTAATCTCTTCATCAGGTTAGTCTCYAAATCAGCAGAGCTGAGATGATGCTAATTTCCTGTAGGAAGGAAAGGCATGAAAAACTGGAGGTAAACTGCAATGCATGTAAATATTTAACCCAATCTGCTGTATTCAGAATAGCTCAATTGAAATAGTCTTAGCTATAGGAGCTCAGACACCAGCAATGGCAGCTGGTCCTTTACTTGCTGAACCACTTGCAAAATTCTCACTGGATGCCTTTCGAAACCTTGACTGTCTCAGTGTTGCAGAGTCTGGGCCCCTTTCAAGATCTGGCTCTCATCAACTGCTCACAGCTGTTTTTCAACTAAATTTTTCAAACTCAGCTAAACGCTCCAGGTCTCCATGTTGATTGTGCCAAAAAAGCCCAAATCCTGTGGTTACTGTTACAAATTTCTCTGGGGGAAGGAGAGTATTGGATTACCCTGGATAATGGGGAAAACACGACTGCTACAGGACAGGAGAAGATGCAGACATCCAATTCACAGGACAGAAAGGAACCTGAGTCCACCAAGACTTTAGTTTTGGCCCAGAGCCTTTATTGAGCTGCTCCAGCTGGGTACCTCTGGGCAGCCCTCGGTGCTATTTGCTCCAGGAAGGCTTAAGAGCTCAGGCTCAGCAAAGGACCAAAGCTGCCTTACGTGGTTATCACTGAGCTTCCCAAGCCCCTCTCGGCTAGGAAATGTGGTCACAAGGCTACTCGAACTAGCTCTGCTACAGATACCTTGATGTAGCAGAATCTACTAATTTGAGCTTCAGACCACACAGCATGGTTATATGGCTTTCAGCTCTCAGGCAGCAGAGCTGCATTTGTGTGGCACCTGCTGAGCTAGTAAAACTATGGTATCCCGGCATAAAATAAGGATTTTATTGTGCACAGTTAACTGGCAAAGTGAATAAGCCGTCCAGTTACAACAGAGTAGAGCTTTGTTGCTATACAACAAAGCCACACTGTATTTAGCTGTGAAGCTTTATCATTTCTGGTTTTGCCCCAGACACGAGCTGGTATGTGAAAAATCTTACCCATTTTCTTTTCAGTTACACTAGCTGGTCTAGCGGAAAGATACTTCCAAACTTATCCCAGACATTCTCTTAGGTGCCTAAATATAGACTTGCATTTATAAAATTAGCCTTCCTTATTTGAAACATTTTGCCTACACAAACAAGTATGCAGATCACCTCAGCTATACCAGGTGGCTACAGCACCTCCTCGATCATCTACAACGCAATTCTTGTTGAAAGTAATTGAGCGYGAAGACACACACAGACCATCCTTAACAAGATAGGACTAACAAAAATAAGGTGTTTCATTTAAAAAGTGAAAGCCATTGCATTTTGGGGCATTTTTTATTCCTTATGCTGCACTGACCTTCCATTTCATATTTCTCTTCCATTTATTATGCCAGGAAATATTTATCCTATTTCCCTGTCATTTTGGTTGCAAGATCTCTTTTCCTGAGGAAAAAGTTTGAAACTCCTTCAAGATCACACCTAAAACACCTCCCGTAGCTTAATTCAGAGTAGTATTAGCACAAGATTCAACTTGAGAGTTTAAATGTAAGCAAAAAGGAGGGCACGGAGCAGTAACAGATGAAAGTTCCCTCCTGGAAACAATCTTACCTGTGAGCTACACTTCCAATACAGTTTTTTTTCTATTACTAGTTCTTAAAATCTAAGATTACTTTGAAATACTTCTAAATAAAGGGTATTTAATATTTGGCTAACCAAATATTGAGTGCTTCTAGAAACAAGAGCTTCAGCAACTCTGCCATTACCAGTGTCATGTTAGMGCATGGGAACTGGGAAGAGAAGGTGTGAAAGCAGGCCCTGTAGAAGTAATTGTTCTCCGAACTCCATGGGAAAGGGAACACTACATTATTGTTGCAGGACACACACATCCTGGCTAACTGACAAGGCAGACCCCTAATTCTTTGTTTCTGCACTGCTTTACCAATATAATCTGCCTTGCTGGTATATAGATATTGTATGAGTAATTAAGKGGCCTAGCCAAGACTCAAAACAGAGAGGTGTTTTTGCTGACCACAGGCTACCTACAGCCAGGAAACCCACAAGTAACCCCTCTTACCTTATTTGTCTCTGGCAATTGGCCTGCCGTGGCTTGCCATCTGTTGTACAGTAATCCTGAGCCAACTTTGTCTTGTATGAGTTTTAGATTCCCTGAATATAACATTTGTTGTGCTCTGTGCTGCCAGTTCACAGTTCTCTCTATCATATAGCGTAAGGCATCCCCCTCAGGAAGCCTTACACGAATACGCTGCAAGGAGGCCAGCAAGGGTAGGATTTTTTCTAACGGTGGCTTTTCTGATCGATGGCAGTGTGGACAGAGCCACACACGAGGTCCCTGCAACGTGCTGGGCACTGAAACACAGCCGGTATGGAAGAACCCTCTGCAGAGTTCACACTGTATCATYGGAGCAGCTGGCTCTTTCTGGCATAGACAGACTTTCATTTCTGCGTCCTCTTCGTTAGACAGCACCTTCACTTCATTTGCTGCTCGGAGAGAACGCAGCGCTTCCATCTCCTTTAATCGGGCTTCCCCAAGCGTAGCCATCTACAAGGGAGATCAGAGAAAGGGATGTCATTCCTGGACTRTTATTTTTCAGGTAACATCACTCAGAGAGGCGCACAATCACAATGCAGAGGTGCTAACAAGTATTTCAGATGTTTAAAAAGTTCCTCACCTTTGCACGCCTCCCATCAGAGCTTTGAATGTTTGGAAGGAAGTACTTCTGAGGAGGCCAAGTGACCTGACTTCACTATTTCCTTCTGTTGTCTCTTCAGGTCCAGAGATGCAAAGCTGACTCCACTACAAAAAATAACCTCCTAACTTCCTTCCTCTTTAACCCATATCCTTCTCATTTTGTACTACAAAAATATCACCTTCATTAAACCACCAAATTTCTGAATTAAGAGGCAGATATGGTGTACAGATATTTGAGAGGTTTGCTCATGGAAAAGTACTTAGTTTGATTCTTTTTAAGCTTAAAACATCTTGGCATTTCCCAGGAATACAAGCATGACAGGTACGTTTGTATTACGTACACAGTCCAGCAAACACGGTCATAGGCTGACCTATGTATTTACTTTGGGGGCTGTACGAAGCAGGTGAAATTTAGATGCACTCCTGAATGTGCAATTTGCCCTTTTTTACATCTACTCATGTTTGTTTTCCAGGAATCTTCAGTACTGTCCACTAAAGACAGAAATATGCCTCATTTTAACAGAGCCTATTAACTCCAGCTGCAGCTATTAAATTCTCCATKGTTTTATTTTACATATAAAACCCAAACATATACTGCAGAGTATGCAGGGTAACAGGCATATAAATATACACAGAATGGCTACATCGCACGTCATGCCTTTGAAATGACTAGAGAAAACTACACTGCAAAAGATCAGACAAATACACTCAGTGCTGACAGATATGGGAYTTCTACTAAGCACGCTCACATAGTTTCTGAATAAGCTATACTGCAGCTATAATGTTTGGTTTTAAAAGTGCAAACACCACCKGAAAAACTCCGCTATAAATAAGATTCTTGTCTCCGTCAGGCYAGAAGCAACATATGACAAAGTAAAATGTATTTTCCTGGTTGAAGTCTGTGTGAACGTCCTTCTCTTTCAGCACCCCAAACATCAATAAGAGTTTACATAGTTAAAGCAAAGGAGGAGGTATGAGGATCTGTTCTCTTTTTCCAGTTTTCCTAGATATTCTGTCTATAAAGGTCAAAAATTAAGAGCTTAAMACATGGGTTTCAAGTAGCTGCTCTAAATCAGAATGGAGATATCTCGCAGGTAACTACACTCAAGCTCATTTAATCTGCCCATGGTGAGGCCTGCATCTGGTCTTTACAGCTGAAGCATCAAACAGCAACCAAGCAAGCCCCATGCAGAACTAGTGTTTTAGTGTCTTTGTAATGTAGGAGATTTCCTTTAATCATTCATAGTGTTTGTTTTCATTAGAAATGGTGCTGGGTTATCATCTGTGAAAGAATCAGACTGAGGAAAACATGGTTTTTAAAAAGGTCTTAGTGTGAAGAATGAAAATGCTGCCTCCTTGATTTTCCTGTGTTTCAGTTAGGTTACAGGTATGGCTTTGCAAACTCTAAGATCATTGTATGCACAAAGAAGATGCAGAGTTTTTCCACCAAGTGCAGTTTTGAGAAATCATAATCAAGGACAGGAATACCCAGCTGCAAAAATCCTTCTAAAGAAGAGCAGAAGATAACCCCCTCACACGCAAGAGGCAGACACAACCAACGATATGAAAGGAGAATAATTTGGAAGAAACTCCATTTAAAAACAAACAAACAGATCCCATACCGCCGATGCAGTATCTTTGCTCTCAGTGAGAGCTCTTTCCAAGTCGCTCAGAGTCTCTAGCTTAGTGCTTTTCTTCTTTCCGCTTGGCACTGGCTCCTTTAATTTCTTCTGCTTTCTTTTAAGACTCAACATTCCAATATCACATCGAGGACACAACACCTGATGGACAAAAAAGCAGTATTGTGTGCAACATTTTTAACRTGTTCATCCTGCCCTAACGCAGACACGTACAACTGTTTAGAACACGGCTTCCTGTTTTCCCCAGGAATCAAAGCTTTTTTAGTTTGTTTTTTTTTTCCCTCCATAAAAGATTTTGGGGGTGGGCTGGGTGGAAGAGGTTATCTGGAAAAAGAGGAGAGCTGGAAGATTAAAAAATTCCAACTTCATGAAGTGGAAGAGACTGCATGAAGTGGAAGCCACTGCAATCGCCCGCAGGCTTCACACAGACTGCCAGTATATGGGCACTRCTGACGTATTGAACAGCCTCCATTTTAAGCTGCAAGCCTTGGGAAACAGTACAGGATTCCACAGGCTGCACTGCATTGCCTGGTCTTGAGAAAACCAGGGTTGAGGGAGGAGAAAAACAGGGCAGGGGAGGAGAAAGCAGCTCAGCATAGGCTAGAAAGAGCTAATTGCTGGAGAAATGCAGGTGTTGTCACACAAGCAGTAGCAGATTTAGAGAGCAGCTCAGTCTCACCCTTATCAGAACCCAGCCTTAAGACCTTGCTGTCACCACAGGTGACATGGATGAATCTGATATGAACCCACGCTTGAGCTGCTACAGTCTACAGCCTGATGCACTRAAGTAAATCCAGTGACACAAACATGTCAATGTTCTCACATTCATATTGGAAGTGTTGGATGGTGGCACTAAGTCTCACTTATTAGACAGTGGTTAAGGAAAAAAAGTGTAGTTAAACCTTCAGCACTTAAAAAGTTCAAAATAGACATTGAAAGCACAGATCAACCTAATAAAAATGAAATTAAGGAAAATGACCATAAAGTATTTTGCAAATATATAATATTTTATATCAAATTACAGCTCTTTCATGTGCTAATGCCCACAGCTTTGATGGACTTTTGCCATGACAAGAATGGTCATTTACAGAGCCAAGATCTCTCACCTCAAGAAGAGAATAAGGGCAGTTCTCATACAGAAAGGTGTTAGCTGCACATTCCTTCCACGCTTTAACTTCTGACACCAAGGACTCAAGCCTTGGTAAGTAGTCCAGGTGCACCGGAATAGATCGACCTCTTGTRACAAGCTCCACGAGGGTGTCTAGTACAGGGACGCGTCCTCCAGCCTGCCAGGTCACAAATTAGGAGTTGGTTACCATCTCTATGAACCACGTGAAGTTATTTAAATTAACTGAAGGTAGAAGTTGTAGAAATAAAATCTACTTCAACTCTTCAGTCACTCTGATATCCGTATTTTGAAACTCAAGATTTTCATTCTCTGGTCATTAAGTACACAGACAAAAATCAACAGAATTAAAAGAAACTTACAAAGGAAAGTTTTAAAAAAATTGCCTACAGTATACCAAGCCTGAATCTAACAGTCTGCATTCACAGTGCAAAAAAAAAAAAATATCATTTTGAAATACACCCAGAAGACAAATCTAACCCCGTCCCTGGCACACCAGGAGCGAAGAGCATCCACGGTATCCTTTGATAGGATCCTCTGTTCACAAAGTGGCATGGTTATGAAAAGAGTGATGAAAAGTCCAGCAGTAACACAAAACTGATAGTATTCCATAGATTGGGTTCCTTCAACATATTAAAAGCTAGAGCATCTAAAATTTCTTTCAGTCAAGAAGTTCTCAATTTAAAAATAAATAAATTAAAATAAAACTCCAACGCAAGAACTCCAGGACTGAAAATATTAGTGCATCAGGTCAGAGTTATTCTATGGAAAAAATATGAGAACAAATAATATGAAAATAATAGTTAACTACTGCCAAAGTTTTCAGGCAGGGCTGTCACAGTCCCAGTTCCTCCTGATTTGTGCAGTCCCATGGGCCCCTKGCACCAGCTCTTGTGGGGCTGAGCAGTGAAGCCCATCAGAAAGACCAGCTAGCCCACAAGGTCTCACTGAGGCTTGGACTGGCCTGGTGTATGGCTAACATCACCGCGGACATCACCGCTAACATGTGAGAGCAAACAGGCAGCGAGGACAGAGGAGAGTTAAGGTACCACTGAAGTGCAAAACAAGCAAATAATACAGGAAAAGAAATAGGATCCATAAAGAAAACCATCTAGAAAAAAAAAAAGGGGGGGGGGAGTAATTGCTAGAAGCCAGGACAAAAACTTTCAAACACTTTCATTTTTAAAAGATTCTTGTGTTCTCTCTCTGCCACCAGCATGTGGATCAACTGAAGACATGTTTCACAATGCAAACATGGAAATCATACAAAAGTGGAAGAAACCTCAAAAAATGGATGGGAAGTTGGAAAGAGAGGAAGAGRAGGAAAGCAAGTCATTTCCATCTCACATTTCTGATCCAACTACCACAAAMTTACAGATTTTGTAGCAAGGAATTTAATCTATCAAATCTCAAGTTGACCAYAGAGCAGGAGAACAAGAGAAAGCACTGACAGTGACCATCCTTAGTATTTCATTAGTAATCTTGGCAACAAAGAAAGATGAACCGATTCCAACGTAATACAGCAATGACACAAACTTGGCAGAYGCCGTTAATCCAGAGCACAATCGGGTACTACATAAGAAGCAACAAATCCATTAGGATTAGAGTCACAGGTCAGTACCAAATCCAAGACTCATTGTATGTTTACTACTTACTTTGCAAAAGTAACCTTAAAGTTCTGTAATATTGTATGCTTTAAACTTTAGATTTGTTAATAGCTCCTTTATAGATTTGTTGCAATCACTTAATCAAAGAGGTGAAACACTGTAAGTCAGGCCCAGAAACACACGCAAAAATAACAGCACGCTGAGTGCAACTGCCCCGGGCCTAGAGCAGCAGCAGTTACAGATTAAACAATCTTAGCTCACTAGCAGTTGGTAGCATCACTCACTGAAAACTAAACACATTTTACCTACCTGTAATCCCTCCACTTCTTGCAACCAATCTTTGGCCTTCTGTACCGCATCCTTCAGCGCGGCACCATTTGGGAGATAGGCTGGAATCTCCTCTATCTCTCTCACTGCTGCTACGAGACTGCTCAGGGACTGCCGTGGTCTATGTAAACAAAGCATTTCAGGAGGTAAACACTCCTGCCCACTTGGAGTTCTTCCACTAATTTTGTTTATTAAAATCAAAAGACAACACTAAATGCAGAAGTTCTGTCCAATACTRCTGATCCTTACTGCACAAGAATTGCATGAGTAATGCAGCTATGGTTTTTAAGAAATGTGCACTTACTTGTAAAAGTTTTAGTAAAATGCTGGAAACATTAAAAAAGTCGTTACACTTTTCTACACAACCCCTTTTTCTTTATTTTTGATAAAGTAAAATGCAAATTCAACAGAATGAATGAGACTAAACATAATGTGATTGGATGTATTATTTCGAAATATTACTGAATTTGGGCTTAAAAGAGATTTACTATTTACTGTCTTTTGAAAGGAGTTTTTTTAATAGCCCCTTGGAGTCTCAGAAAGGACAGTGAACTCCAAAATATCTCTCTTTTTCAGAAGGAAGGTAAAAACAAGCCTGAATATTCCAGTTTACACTTTATGATTTTATTATATTAAAATAACACAGCCATTATTAATGAGAAAAAATGCTCAAATGCTTTCATAATTATGAGGTTGGAAAAAAATAATTTGGAAAACTGAAGAACCAGTGAAGTGCTGCACACTGCATATACAAGTCTGAGTTACCGTCACACATTTTAGGTTAACTGCATACCCTTCCTTTCTTGTTTTGAAATCAGGTCAAACAAACAGACAACAATCTTTTTCACAGAAAGGATATATTTGCCTCATTTCCTTCTTTCATAGGGAAATATAATGCATCAATGGCTTGCTTTAGGTTCCCAAATGGAAGATGTAGCACTAAAATTCAGCTTTTACCTGGCTTTTATCAGATTTCTGGCTTTGTCATCCCAGTGTTCAGATACAGTAAGGAGTTCTTGTAGTTTAGCCATTGCTTTCTCCACTGCTGGGTAGGGAGCCAATCCAACACCTGAATCTATAAGACGTCTCATATCATCTAGAGTAAGGGAGTTTTGGTCTGAAGACGCCAGCTGCACRTCCTCTAGCCAGCGGGCCTGTTCTAGACGTGTCCGCAGTTCAGCAAGTTGGGGAAGATCAACGTCAAAGTCAAAGCTGACATCTAAGAGCTCCTGAAGTTCTGCAGCACTTGGCATTTCTTCAGAGAGGAGTTTCTGGCTATGTTGTTGAAAAGCTTCCACACGATCAAGAAGATCCTGAAATAAACAAATGCAATAAAAAAAACAAAATAAGAAAATCACCACCAAGTCTCTTAAGCTCCTAAGCATTACTGGTAAGCTACCTGGCAAACACAATGCTGCACCACACACAATGTGAAAGCCAAGTTATTATTAAATTTAAAACATTTGAATACCACATCATCAACATAAACATTCAAGCAAGAATTCAGATGAGTTATGAATTCTATTCAGAGCAAGAAAAAATGCTACTGTAATAGGTTTTAGTTTACTCTGTAACAAATKATGTGAAAAGATAATTAATTAGATCATTTGTCCATCCCAAACAATTCAATTTTCCCTCAAATTCTGTCCCCTAGCTCAAACACTCTCACACCTCTTTGCCTGCCTGATTTCTCAAGCCCTGCCTGCTGCAGCACTGCTGGATGCCAGAAACACTATCTTCCCGTAATACCCCATGCTTTCGCTTGGCTCTCCTTTCCAGGAGAGAATAGGCATGAAAAAAAAGCCATCCTGCTAGGGTGAGGCATTCAAATTCACTCAACTCAAACAAACTAAATGGGCAATATGTTGAATTTCTGTTTGGTGCAATGCTGCAGAAGTGCTGAGTTCTAACAATGCTGCTAGAGTACGGCCAACCCCAGACTCATATCGTCAGTCCACCGAGTTTGAAAATCTCCAAAGCCAGTGACTCCTCAGCCTGTCTGGGCCGCTGCTTCAGTCTGACCATCTATGTTGCCTTTTTTTAATCTCCTTTTTCCTCACTACAGCACCAATCATATCCTCTTTTTCTTTCATTGTGCACCTCTAAGTAGTGCCTAATTCCAACTTTCTCAAAATATCCCTTTAGGTGGGTAAAATCAATGAGCAGGAGCACCCCTAATGCCCTTGGTCCTCTCCTCTCTATACTGAGCAGAAGCAGCTTTCTCAGCATCTCCTCTTGCATAACGTTATCCACCAGCTCAAGGATCCACAGTACAAGACACAGCCCCATTTAAAACTCCTTTGAAACAAGACAGAGATGTCAAACTCAGAAATAATTATATTAATAGAAAACCATTGGGAAAATGATTCTGTATTGTTTTCTGGCCTTCTTTTGGAATGGTTAAGAAAGCAAGCTGAAGAACATCACTGAAAAAAATGGCTTTGACGAATGCTGAGAAGGGCCTGAAGCTGCTGTGGCTCATTTCCCAAGAGGGACTGCTGCATTGTTGAGGTTTTAGAGCTGAACACACAGTTCTCGTGGTAAAAGATCATGTTTTAGTCTTTACAACAGTGCAACACCTCCTCTCTCACTCCTGATGTTCAACAGTTAATTACTGTTAATTACTGAAAGGTGAATCTGTGGCTATTTGCACTTCATCTAAGAGAGGGACAATCAGCCTGAGCAATCTCACTGGCAAGGCTGGAATTACTAAGTGGCTAGCCAGCAGGCCCAATGCTTCTAATACTGCCCGAAATGCCCTTTTAATAGCAAGCTCTTGGACAGTTCTTTGATATCTTCCCAGTGAGGCAGTTTGGTGATCTCRCCCTTAATGGAAATATAGCCTTTATGGAAAGATACTAAATCATGAACCACTCTCCAGCAACTGTTAATCACTCACATTAGCAGCCTAATTTGTATGACTGCATAATTTAGAATTGTTGAGAATTTGAAAGAATAGGCTGACCATCTTTGATACTCCCTCGTTCCAGAATGCTGATGCATATGAAGAACTGTTTGTCTGTCTGGCATTTCTGAGCTCCCACCTTTTAAACTAAGGTTTAAACTTTTAACTAGCTAAACTTAACTTTAACTAACTAACTAAAGTTTACACGAACTAAACTTTTAAAAAGTTAGGTAACTTCAAGTTACCTTTACCTTTAAAAAGTTAGGTAACTGTAAATAGGATTATGGAGAACATGAATCATGTGTTCTGAACTTATTAGAACTTCAAGAATCATGGCCATAAAGCTGCAGTGAGCTGATTCTCCAGATTTTTCTTACTACTCAAACTAGTACCATCACTCAAACTACTACTACTCAAACATGGTACCATCTGGTCCCTCAGCTTTGTGTCTGTGGACACTGCAGAGATGGTTGGGGAGCACTCCACTCAGTTCAAAGAGTCTCAAATACATAGACATTCTTCTTTAGGAGAGGAGCTGCAGCTCCCCAGAAGTTATGTTCCCTTTCTTCAGCTATCCCCTGGTAGGATATACAACACTTCCACAAGTTCTGAAATCAAATCCTGAAATACTTTCAACTTGTTGGAGGACTGATCCAACTGGTGAGTAGATGTTGAACAAACATCACTAGTTGAAGGTAATGGGAGACATCTCCAGTCCCACAACCCTCAGCAGCTGATGCACTGCTATAACAAGCACTGAAGCATCCCAGGTTAGCGGGTTGACGCTATGAAGAGCTGCCTACTTAAAAAGCTATGAGAAAGTTGACAACATATTAAAACAATAGGAGGAAAGAGATGTGAATGTGAGAACCATCATTCAGAGCATTATTAAATTTTGAATGTTTTCAGACAAAATTGACTCTTAAGAGGAGACCAGTTAACTGACTCCAAACTTTTCATCTGTAGCTATTCGAGTCTTTCTGCTATTTCTTTGTTACTTTGTACRATGCTAACATTTTAATTACTTCATGTAGCATGAAATCTACTGACAACAAACACCAGTGTGTCAACAAAATCAGTCCTTCAGYAACTCATAAATACAAGTTGTCCAAGCCTGCTAATTTCTAAGTACTTATTCCTGCAGCAAATAGTACGATAATGATGTATTTAGGTTTCATGAACCTGCTATGGCATGCTCAAATTTTTGTTCCCCTAGAATTTTACCTTCAGTAATGGTGTCTGACTGAGGACACAGGGTAGAGCATAGAGCTGCCTTACGAACAACCGCAGCTCATTCACAGACAGCTGGTTTTGAGATTTTCCTCCTCCAGAGCGGTACCTGCAATTACACACAGTTCAGCTTTGCTGGGAGTCACTGAAACAAAATTTAAACTCCAAAGCCTATGATTTCTTGTAACTCAAACTTTACTCAGAGATAAAGCAATATTCAAAAGTATCCAAGCAGCCTGGGGCTTACACATACAAAAAACCTGAGTGAGGCATGGCACAACATGCTATCGTGGAAAAAATCACATTAAATAATTCTCTGGAACAACTAGTCAGCATTAGAAACACCCTACTTATTATGGAATAAAATCAGGCTTTTTTCCAGAACACAAAGCAATGATGGACAAACTATTCAGTTATGTTGCAATAGCTATTGTTGTCAGTCTCTCCTCCTGGCATACCGAAACAGAACAAATCCTGGTTCTGAATGGGATTTATACTCACAGGTCATGTAGGCACTTCTAAAAAAAACCCTCCCTCTGCTGTGATCATCATTTYCATTTTTATCCAAAAGCTTCTCTAAAATGAGTGGCTTATAAGTGTTACCAAATTGGCTAWTATTACAAACCTCTCTAAATTCAAGCCAATATTAAGTAGTCTGAGTATTCTGAACAGAAAAGGAAATAAATCTCTCACAATGCCTGCAATTTAAATAAATGAAAAWAATTTAAATAAATGTCATTTAAATAAAAGAGAAAAAACAACATCCCAGCAGGATATGCCAGTATGATTGGAATGTGAACACTACAAAGCAAGTATTAATTTTACCATTCTGGGTTAAAAATAGATTTAAGATATGTCTACAAAAAAAACCCACACACTAGGAGTTTCAAAATATATAGTAAGCTGAGTAAGAGAAAACAACATGAATTCAAAGTTGCAGCTACAGTCTAGCCTGTTTCAAGGTTTACAATGCTGGTCTACTATTGTGGAAATTTTGCAGTATTTTTCACTATGCATACATATATAAATAAATGTCTATATACAAAAAAAAAAAAGCATGCTTTAGGTGTCCCTGCTGGAGCAGGGGAGCTGGAATAGATGTTCTCTACAGGTCCCTTCCAATCTCAACCATTCTGCGATTCTGTAATTCTGTGATATAGAACATAAATATATATATATATATAACATAAAACTAAGCTGCAAAACCATCACAGGGTATTTTTGATAAAAGACAGTCCACGATTTTAAAAAAGGTATTCAAGAAGAGACCAAGTCTATCCGTGTTATTAAGTGTAGAGATGTACAGGCACACTACATTCTCGGAGACTCTAAGCAGCAGCAAACGTCAGCAGATGYACCACGAGGCAGAACAGAGAAACAGTGCGAGCGTCTGTCGTACTTCCATGCTGTCCTGTCACGCCTTCCCCTCCCAGGATCACCCACAAGCTACCACAGGAAGGACTGAGGACTCGCTGCTCCTTGGTCCAGTTCAGAGGGCAATTTACAGAAGAAACTTCAAAACAGCATCTACTGCTTAACCACAGGCCATCACAAAGATTAAAGCAAACCGGGAAGTAGAGGCCATCACAGGTATTTCAGATGGAGAAGGGGGTGAGCAAGAGGCATAGGAATTGCTCTCAGAGAATATCTGTCCTATCTTGGACTTTCTAACTCTCATCTGTTGTACAATCTGTACACAGATACAGGAGGAGATCTCTCAATAGCACTGGCTACATGATTGATAGTCATGGTATTTTCAGTGAAGTTTATTATATGATTGTTCCAAATCAAGGATCAGAAGAATAGACTCAGTATGCACAAAAGAATGTCAAAAATATGAACCAAACTTTAGGTATGATCAACAAACCTTCACAGTCAACACACAAGAGTCAGTGTGACACAGGCTGCTGGCAGCCCTGCATGTATGTGAGGTTTCATGCATATGAAATTGTATTTGATTGCACATCTACTTAGAAATCTATTTAGACTTTAGGTATATTAGTTTCTCTTCTATATCTTCCCATATAGTGTTCTCTTTCCCCAATTTTTTTTTTTTTTTTTTTTTTTTTAAGGAAAAAAAAATTCATAAAGTGACTTTGGATTTTGGTCCTGGTCAAGGAGAGGAAGATAAAAATCACTAACTCTCTTAACCAGGCCAAGCAAATTCCAATAGAGAGCAGATAAAACCCTTGAAAGAGCTTTAATGGAGTCAAGTAGCTGCAAAGGGCCTAGCTGGGGCTCAAAGTTCATCATTAGGGGGACACAGCAAATATCAGTCACCCGTTGGGAGAACACATCAACTAGGAAGGCCTGAATAAGAACTGGCTCAAGACTGAGGGAAGAGATTAGAAGTAGACAAGTACTTTGATAACAATGTTGTGAACCTTATGGTTAGAAATTATCTACCTATTATCTATCAAATTATGTTTGTTGAAGCATTGAATTTTTCATTTCTTGTTAAAATATTTAATTGTTGATGTTACAGGGGCTTTATCCTCTTGTGTTTACATGACAGTGAAAAAGAACATGAAGACTTTGCTGCAAGGACTGATCCAAAAATATTTAGCTAAAAGGAAAGGACTAGCTATAAGAACGAGGTTCAAACGATGGTCAAGTACTTTGCTGTACTTCAAAGTCAGCCTTTAAACAACTGGAACAAAACAGTGAGTGACGAGCTACAATATACCTGCTGAGTAGGAAACTGTCCATGTGCCATTAGAGCAGGACAAMCAACCACCACATTGACATATTACTACAGACTTCTTCCATGGCAGGTTTTTGGCACTGTGTACAGAGACAGAAGACTCTTATCTTTTTGGTAGTTGATTTGTATAGAAATATCACAGTGATTTTTTTCTTTCAGGGAAGGTTAGGACAAATTTACCACTCAGCTGTCAAACAAAAAGAAGAGATGAATGAAAGCTGAGGGCATTTTGACTTATTACATGGAGGAAAGGTCAATCTTCCCATAAAAGGTGGTTCTCAAGAGAAAAAATACTGTCTTCATTTTCAAGTCCAACAGAACACTGGCATTTTCCCTTCAGTGATTCATAATTACAGCAAATCCGTACAGTAACATTTACCTGGTTTGTCTTTTGCCATTAAGAAGCTGCTGAGCAACTGAAGCACATTTGTCTGCATCCTGTGTAACTAGTCTGAGGTGTCGCAGTAGATCATTGTCTGGAAACTTTTTAATTTCTGATTCTTCTATCAGAGCCTTAAAATTGATGAGACCTTTGGGGAAAGATAATATGTTAAGAGAAGACCCTCGCTGTGATGGCTTTTAAACAAAAAGGTGTTTCTATTTCAATATCAGTTATATTTTTAACAACAAAGTAAAGACCCTTACTTCTTTTGCTGTTAATTTTTGCTTCCAAAGCTTCATTAACATTGGAAGCCCATTCATTGTATGATTCTGCTCGTAACTTCAGCGCATTCATCATTGGATACAGATCCTCCAGATTATATCGGTACCTAGAAGTAGAACAGAATTCAAACCTTCAAAGTAAAAGAGCAATTACCAAGAAATACTGGTCCATATAATACAGAAATGAAATACAGAAACTATTTACTCAGTTCATGTTAATTCAGACACTTCTAAGACAACTCCAAAGTAACCACTGCTTCAAAAAGCACACAATCTACATGAACAAACACGTAGCAAGCCACGGGGAAAGAAATACGKAAGCAGGATGATAAGCTAATAAAAGAAAAGAAAAGATTACTCAAAGGAAGAGTAATGTAGTAGAAGATTACTTTCTTGCGATAAAGCCAGCAAACTAATTTTTGCCATTGTACCACCAAGTGCAGCTGAATAGCGGAAAAGAAAGAGTCTTTGCTTTGTGTACGAGCACAGAAAATGCACTTTGTCTCGAGGACACTGCATTTGCACAAGACTGTGGAGAAACAGAAGACTGCGAACAACATCACTGGAAAAACATACTAAGTCACAAGGTTATCCAGTCACAACAGATACATATAAAACAAATACGTCCGGAGCGTATCCAGGCAGTAACAGCTATCTGAAACTTACCCCAACTTATATTTGTAGGTAGGACAGGAACAGAGATCTTCTACATGATACAGGCATACGAGTAACCCAGGTTTACATGAACAATAAACAGCGGACATGAAACATGTGGTTTTACACTTTAAGCACTGTCGCTCATCATCAGGAAACAACTCAAAAGCCACTTGCTCTGAGTCAGTCACTCCCTGCAAAAGAGAAGGCTACGTCACCTCAAAGTCTAACAAACAGGTGAACTATCCAAGGTTTAAAAAAAGCTAAATTTATTAAAGGATTAACACAGTTTAGAAATAAGATACTAAAACCAGTAATCTTGGATAATGAAGAGTCAGCTACTCTGAATCAAACTACTGACACAACACAAATCATATTACTTCAAAAAAAGCCATTTTAMCAATAAAGACAGACACTAAAACAAGATTCACAATGATTCTCTACCCAACTCATGAAGGCACTATGTAGCTCAACTGTTGGCCATGCACTGTAAGTCCTTACAGTGTATTTTATATCAGTGTTCCAATGCTCGTTCATTATCATTTTATTTCCTGGAACTCACCAGTTTATGAACCCTCTCACGCAACATCTTCTCATCTTCAATCATAACTGCCATGTCTTTCTGAACAGTAGATGCTACCACAACATCGAGAACATCTGCTTTGGAGGCCATTTTACAAATCATCTCATCATGAGAAAACACGCAGTAACGGTGCAGCAGGCGATAATGTTCCACACACTGGCGACCCAAGGGTAACTGCATTGAAAACCATTAAAGGCAGAATTACTAGAAACAAAGTGCCGACATATAAATCTTTCCTTTGAATATCCAAGCTTTCCATTCTCTTTTCGTAGCTATTYGTCTCTAAAAATATATGGTACCTCTCCTATCCAAAAGGACATATTCAGAGTTATATGTAATTTTATGCTTATCTTTCCAAGACAACTATCTAAACCTTTAACTGTTCTTAATATACATTGTCATCAATTTAAAGGCTGTCATTCAATCATAAAGGCTAAAATAGAAGAATGTGGAAAGCAGCCCAAGACCCCATTAGAGAATTCCCAGTGAAATCAGCAAGCRAACTGCATTGCAGCTTCCAAAGATCTTAGGATAAGAAGGGAATTTGGGGACACAAGAAGAACAGTTTCAAGTAGTATTGGTGTCCCTCATATTCTAGGTATGCTCAAAAACTTGCCTCCCACCTACCACAAAATTTAYACCAAACTTATGTTTTGCTTTTTAAGTGGAACCTTAGTAACCAGAAAAGGACCACAGTTCAAGTGCATTCAGCAAGACACTATGCTACTAATCCCAGGCTCCCTCTGATCTGTGCACTACACGTGTGTGTCAGCAGTAAAACACAGGAGCTGCACACCAGCCAGGAAGAAGCCTGAAACCATAGACATTATGCATTATGAAAAACGCTTTCAGAACCTACCCAGTCAACTGTGCAGAAATTCACAGCTTCAGCAAAATTGAAACCCTGATTGAAACCACTGTGATAGGCTCTTGGAAAAGTGATGACAAATTCTCCGGCACACTGATTGGTTCGATAAACCTAAGAGGGGGAAAACAACAATAATAAAAAAGATGGGCATTAGGTCAAATCTAAACAGAATTGAAGCCTGAAATCTTCAAAGCTGTGAAGAGGACACAGATTTCCAAAATCCCAGTAACTTCCATGGTAACTCTGGATAGCTTTAAGAATAAGCCTCAGAATTCCAATTGACATCAGTAACGTATCACATAAAATCCTAGAAAGCAAAGGAATTTCATTCACCTACACTCTAAGAGACTGCTCGCCAGCTGTCTGTGCCTTCTGCACTTTGCTTGCGCTGTTGACAATTACACAGGTAAAGCACAGGCAACACTCACTTCAACACGGAGCTGATGGGGAGAGAATTTTGGAACCTGTTCAAAAGTTCTTACTGCTGTAGAGCTACTACTTTTGGTACTAGACAAGCAGCATCAGAGCAGGCAGATCTTCCTGCATCTTTAAATTTTGGAGTCTCTGAAAGCACAGCAGGGCACCATAAATTGTGCTACTTTATCCAGATTTTCCTTCAAGTCCCAAGGWCAGTTAATCAAAAGCTAATTAAGTTGTAAAGGGACATAATTCCCATGAAAAGTTTTATATGAAATATGATGGAAACTGATGAAAAATGTCTTTAAATAGCTAAGAACTTATCTAGGTCAGAGGAAAAATAAGAGGATATAGATGACATATGATGGAAGAATGGGTTTTGGTTCCTTGCCAGAAACTCTATGCAAAAAATAAATAAATAAATAAATAAAAATTGTGCCTGACTAAACAGACACATGAAGGAAGCTCCTGCATTTGTTTCAAAGCTTGTGACTAAACTTTTATCTGAGATACAGAAATAGAAATATTCTACACTGGGTCTCCAGAGAAGAGCCTCCCAAGCAATTCCAGAAGCTTGGAGGCTACTGTCCATCTGTTCAAACTGGCACATAATACTAGACCAGAAAGATAAAACACACATGGAGACTACCGCAACATCTCTGTAATAAAAGTGGTTGCAATTATCAAATCTGAAGGAGAATTCAGTGCAAATGAAAGAGGGTTGGGTTTGGGGGAGTAGCACAGGAGTCCAACAACATACAGGTACTCCGTGGGCCATCAAAGTATTCGGGTTCATTATGGTGACAAGTTGGTGCAAGAGATCTGGCTGAGATTCAAATAGCTCTGGAGCAAGCTTCTTCATTACATCCTCCAGCTGTTCAGCTGCATACCCTGGGGCTCCATACCACGTTTTAGGCTCCCCCCTGCAAGATTATTAAAAACAGTTAAATATGAGCAAATTTGTAAGTTACATTTTCAGTCTTCTGCTTTAAACCCACCATGTCAAAAGAAGGGAATATTGCCAGGAAAGATTATGTACCTTCTTGCATCTTCACATTTAATGCAGGCCCCTCCTCCAGGCCTAAGCTTTTAAATGCTCAGATTTCTGAGCATCTCCTTAAAATATTTTTTGGGGAAAAAGGAAGAAAAAAAAAAAAAAACAAACAAAAAGACTGAAAAAGTCCTTGGTGAAGTTCTGCTGCTTAGTTTGTCTTTTCCCCTAACTACTAATACCATCTTCCCTTGGGAGCTAACAACCAAACCCAGTCTTGGGTGTTACTGCCGTAAAGGTAACATGTAGTGAGTAGAAATAAAAAATTCTTTTTTATGCAGCTATAAGGGAAAGTCRTAAGTGGGAAAAAAATCCGTATCCAGAGTAGGAACAAAGAACTTTCAGCAACCGGTTAACCCAATCCAAGACAGCTGGTAAGATTCAGGTTACACAGACATGTTCCAATATACATCGCTTTGTGTCACAATGAAGTTGGCTTGTTGCGGCATATGAGGAAGAAAAGCTTCTGATCCCTACTAAAGCTGGAAAAGCTATGTATAAAAGGTCAACCCATCACTTGCATCTAAGCATCCTAAACTTTTGATAGAAGAAAGTTGATGCACCACTGTTTTAATATATCAAGGAGGAAGGGGAAGAATTCCAGAAAAGCAAAATATCACTCAAAAGGCACATGCCTCAAACCTTGGAATTTATTCTTGCATTCAGCACCTTTGTTGGGGACAAATGGACAGATAGTTTAAAGGACCAGGGAAGGACTGTAATGTTGCTATCACCAGGACTAGCACAAGTGTTACTTTACAGCATTAAACTATAATGGCAGCCTCAGATCTTGTCCTCATCTCGGAACAACTATATGACTCCATAAAGAGTAGTTACAGACGCAGCTGAGAAGCATTCTGTGTTCTAAACCAATACTGGGCAAGTCAATTCTGCTCTCCCATGTGCAGATGAGTCAGTGAGAAGGAACGGATTACAGCAGTTATGAACTACACTGCATTTGGATCAGGATGTTGGTGCAGGGATTAATAAGATAATAGACAGCTGAGAAAAGCTCTAAAGGACATATGTCAGCCTTACGAACAGAGCAAGCTGAAGAACGGATGCTCTCTCTGCACTGCCCCTAGACAGCTCCTCATTCCTGCTTTTGAAAATACAGGAGGCAGGCATCAGTGCTGGTATTTCTTCCTCTGATGAGGGCTGACATCTTTTTTTCTTCTCCTCTTTTTTTCCCTTTTGCCTTTTCAAGGAATAACACATGACTCAGCCTCTTGAAGAGAACTATTGCTTTCAGCTCACTGAAAGGTCTCCAGTGGGGGCATGCTTCACTTAACTACTCAAAGAGGGTTTCCTGGCATGGAATCCTTCAAGGTATGCGAGGGTGCTGAAGGAGGACATCCTTAGCACCTCACAGGGATGCGTTCTACCTTCCAACGCCTTTTTAGAGTCTGGAGTCTGACATCAGAGGCAGATCATTAAGATTTAATCACCTTGCTCAGATAAACAGAACAACATTAAATCCAGCTAAACATCATTCCCATATAGGATTTAAAAAGAAAAAGCAAACACACAGACCTCTAAGTTGAAGGGAAATATGAAGAATGCCTGCAAAGGAGAAAGGTTTCTAAGACATTCATGCTGCAGGAGAAATAAATGACRTGGATAGGACTACTTTTACCTTTGTTTGCAAGTGTATGCATATGCTTGTGTACGTAAGTATGTACACATGCATGTATATATATCTGGCTTTAACTGTTAATATAATTTGAGATGGAAGGTAGTACCATTCCAACAGTGGTGAAAGCCCTGCTAGAAGGAATTAAGTTATTTCATTCAAAAATCTTCCTCTATTCACACAATTCTCAGCCCTATTGAGGATCCAGACAAAAGAGGAAAAAAAAAAAAAATTCGTCATTTTTACTCATTTATTCAGCTTCATTCAAACATTTATTTCAATACTGTCAACCACTAGGTACTCACTACTAATGACTACTTAAGAGTGTCTTTTAGCAGCAATTCTTTCAAAAAAGTAACAACTGAATAACTGAATAAAAAGAAGAAACGCTGAATAGTAACTGGGATGTGATTTTTTAATTCTTCTGGAATACAGAAAAAAGCTGGTTTCAGCAAGAGTTACAAGATTAATATAACAGAAAAGCTGTCAGAGGACAGAAGTTTAAAAAGTTCAACCTATTTAGAATGGCAAAGAGATGGTGAAGATCTGCCCTGATTGCAGCTGACAAGTGTTCAACATGAGAGGACTTATGATAGAATGATTCATCTAACAGACAAAAGTATGCAAGATCCTCAGACTGTTAGTTCAAGCTAGATGATTTTAGTTTACATGATTTTTTAGTTTTATCCTGACGATAACAGAACATCTGATGAAAAAGGTACTGCATCTCTAATGATTTTTTTTTTTTTTAAACTGGGAATGGATGTCTCTTTCCAATATATGACCTCTTGTCCAAAAGTAAAATCAGTGCAGGAATCATCGTGTCAAATTTAATCCTGCTGGTACAGGACTGTAAGGGTCATTCTGATTTGAGCTCTGCGAATCTGGTTTTAGTCCATTAATTAGGAGGAGGAAGGGAAAAGAAAAGGAGGGTTACTTCACAGGCTCAATTTATCCCTCAAACTCACCAATGCAGGTAGTTTATCGAATAGCTCCAGTGGTCTTCAATATGCCAACAAAATGAGGAAAAGCACATTCCTACATATAGCCAGGGTAATTTCATCCCACATATGTCTGCAGTGATGTGAGCAAGAACAGACTGCTCCATTACAGGCATGTTGTTCAAATTCCAGCCACTATCCAGGTACTCCTGAAAGCAGAACAAAACAGCCACAGGATTACACAACATGAAGTGGAACAAAACAAAACAAAAACACGTCCTCTTCCCAAACCTAAGGCAGCAAAACTGAGAATGAACAGAAGTATTTTTCCCAGTTGAAAAATGTAAGAAACAGGTCAATGAGTCAAAAGCCTCAAAACCTCTAGTGAATTTGTTCTTTTCAAATATCTTCTCTGACATGCTGTGTTAAAATGATTTTTTTTTTAACTGAAAGTTGTCTATTAACAGATAAATCTGTAGTCTTTAATGGCTGATCATAGCAAATTTTTTTCTCCAAAATGCTGATATCCTTCCCTTCTTCAAGCATTATGCCAACTATTCATACAAAAACGAACAAGCATAACACTCAGCAATTCAGTTCCATTATTTTGTTCTGGAATAAAGAGCCTTTTTTTCTGAAAAGCTGAAATACACACATGGTGGGAACTAATCAAGACCTACCTCTTCTTCTGGTCTAACTTTGAATTTCCCATCTCTAACTGGAAAGCCACTGCCAAACTCTTTTGAAGCAATATCAGCTCCATATTCCACTGTGACATCCTCTTCAATAGTACTAACGAGTCGCCAAAATTCTTTCTCAACTAGCTCTGTGGGGACCATCTAGGTAGGAAAAGACGAAAAATTAAACATACGAGGAGTATATGCTCAGAAATCAAAATACAAGAGGCACTAGCTTCACTAGGCACTTCATTTCAAAAATCACTTCAGCAAGAAAAAGCAGTACAGCAGAAACCTGGTGATACCTAGGACATGCATTCACTCTGGGCTCTCAGCTAAGGATAATAGTTGGAGCATATTCTCTTCCTTAAATACATTTTTTAAGTGAAAAAACGAGAACCTAGTGGAGCCAAAAATAACAAAACTCTTCAATTTATTGGCGTGAATTAGAACTGTCCATTTGCACTTGTTTCCGCTTAAGACGAGAATTCCTCTCCCCTCCTTAAGTTATMAACTTGACTGAGCACAGAAAGAAAATACATCTGCATGCTGGCATCAGGATAAATACAAGAACATACATGTACTGGCATGTTGAAGTAATCTGACTTGAATGCATCTGCCATTTCTCCAAATGTGCGAAGCGTATAGTCTCTTGCTGCTTGTTCAAAACCAAACGCTTCTTGAGGTTTATTACACTCCTGCAATTAAAACCATTATTATTTCTATATTGTGTTAATAAGATGATCAGCATTCACATCTTACCTGGAGGGTTAGTATTGACCATTTTGTTCACTCTCAAACACCTTGTCAGCTCAATTTTATTAACAAATTATACTCCCAATCACTCAGATCAAGGAAAAGAACAGAACAGATCTCCCATCCTACCACTATGTTTTCTCAAATTACCTGAGCCAGACACTGGGGACATCTCCAGTCCCCTTTTGGAACATCATGAAGGGGTGGAATTAAGCAAAAAGTATGGTAACTGTCATCACAGCCATCACACAACAGAAGACGGTCCTCATCGTTACCACTGCCACACAGGAGACAGACATACAAATCCACCTGCAACGAAAAACAGCAAGAGTGGAGATTTGAGCACTTATGGTAACGTATGGTGAGAGAGTAGTTTGGTGGGTCAGCTAGGACATTTAATAAAGTTTATTTTTTTTAATTGTTGAAAGAGAAATGAGATAAGGAAACTTTTTTTTTTTTTTTAACATCTCTTTAAAAACCTGAGAGTTCCTTTGAGATTTAGAGGAGGGTTTTTTGTGTGGTTTTTTGGGGTTTTTTTTGGTTTTTTTTTTTTTTTTTCAGATTTTGAGATTGAGAGTTCCTTGGAGATTTGCCCTTCAACAAGGGCAAGTGCAGGGTCCTGCACCTGGGGAGGAATAACCCCAGACATGCCTACAGGCTGGGGACCAACCTCCTGGAGAGCAGCCCCGCAGAGAGGGACCTGGGYGTCATGGTGGACGACAAGTTGACCATGAGGCAGCAGTGTGCCCTCGTGGCCAAGAAGGCCAATGGGATCCTGGGGTGCATTAAGMAGAGCGTCTCCAGCAGGTCGAGGGAGGTGATTCTGCCSCTCTRCTCAGCCCTGGTGAGGCCRCACCTSGAGTACTGKGKGCAGTTCTGGGCTCCMCAGTGCAGGAGGGACGTGGAGCTGCTRGAGAGAGTCCAGCGCAGGGCCACAAAGATGATTAGGGGYCTGGAACATCTGCCCTATGAGSAAAGGCTGAGAGAGCTGGGCCTCTTCAGCSTGGAGAAGAGAAGACTGAGAGGGGACCTGATCAATGTGTACAAGGACCTCAAGACAGGGAGTGAGGAGGAGGGGGCTGGCCTCTTCTCAGTGGTGGCCAGTGATAGAACTAGAGGAAATGGCCACAAATTGAGGYACCAGAAGTTCCACAGCAACTTGCGAAGGAATTTCTTACCAGTGAAGGTGACAGAGCCCTGGAACAGGCTGCCCAGAGAGGTGGTGGAGTCTCCTCCTCTGGAGATCTTCCAAACCTGCCTGGACACCACCCTGTGCCACATGCTCTAGGGGACCCTGCGTGTGCAGGGGGGTTGGACTAGATGACTTCTGGAGGTCCCTTCCAACCTTAAGCATTCTATGATTCTAGTAAAGGACCATAAGAACCACACAAGCCCTTGCACGCAGCTTTTTCTAAGTGAAAATAGATTGATTTAATATCCTCAGGAGTTTTTATTAGCTGTATGGCAGACTTCAKAACTATAACAGGTATAGGTGGCTCACATATCTTTTCTCTTGTGCTTACTCAAGAGCAACATGCACACAGATGTTTCAGTCTCCTCCACGGCCAACAGGCGGGCACCTAAAGAACAGAGGGGGTTCCTCCCAGTTGGAGTGTTCCTCTTTTTCCCAAGAGATATTGACCAAGACTTTGGAAAGCACATGCTGTGGCATAGAGCGCAGCCATGAAACAAGTATGAAAYAAGTCAGGCGGCAGTTACACAGCACCAAGAAAAGCTGCAAGGAAAAGAGCTGCCCTTTAATAATTGCTACCAGACACTGCAGGTTCATGGATAAGGGAATGAATGGCTGCTCTCAAATATAAAACAGAACTAGCAAGGACAAGACGACCTACTTGTCTTGTGCTGTTTTTAAATAAACAAATAAAAAGGAAATGGAGATATTTTTTCTGAAAGGGTTTCTAGTGTTTCTACTTTTCGTCTTAAGATGTTTCTTCCTTAGCCAGACAAGCTAACATCACCTTGTGTGTGTTTGCTTGCCTCTTTGAGAGGGCTGGAAGGGATGTTAAGAGGCACTTAAACAACAAAGATCCCCAGTAAGTGGTGAAATTGTGGAATAAGAGCCAAGTCTCCAGGACAGCTGAGAGCCAAAGTTTGTATTAAGAACTCCCTTTAAGATGACAAAGCRATGGAGCAAGACAGCAGATCACAAAAGAATCACTTCTCTTTGGATTGTTCTTTCAAAATGCCTATTTTGAGACTGTATTTGTGTACAGGAGAMAAGTTACTTTATAAAAATGAAATAACTATTCTGTTATTTTCAGCTTTATTAACAGCATGAAGCTTTAGAAGTGAAAAGTACATGAAAAATACAGGAGAGCCCTTAAGGTGATCGAAATTACACCAGATTTTACTATGTATCCAAGAGAAATGCAGAAAGCTTGCAACTAAGCACGAAGAATGCAGGACATACTCACAGCGTTAGTGGGTTTTTTAGATCGAGCTTTGGATTTGTCTTTCTCTTGCTCCCCAGCGTGCTCTCTCTTCTCAGGAAGTTTTGCTGTGCTATGTATTTCCTTTTCTGGTAAAACGGAAAAAAGGTAAGACAGCTGAAAATATCTTACTGCTCAGCATTRCTCTATTATTTGGTGTATTTGTATTACTTGTTTCATTGCATTACTTGTTACCTTTTGAATTATTAGCTATCCCAAACACACTGGGGATATTCTCTTTCAAAGGGAARATCTATTGTGGTTAAAAGTTTACACCAAACACCAGCAGCAGACACAAGCTCAGAAACAGTTGTGACCTCTCAGAGTCTACTCTGAGGAATGTGCAGAGACGGCCAAAGATGCCTCATTTCATGATGCTACTGTACTTTAAGTACTTTGAAAGACTATTCATCTTTGTAAACTAAAATTATATGGTGTTAATGAATTTGGTTGAACTACTCTGACAGCAGTCCTGCTTATGACATGGAAAACCACTACAGCTTCCTGTGATGATCTTTCCACACCAATTTCTTACAGTAGTAGCGTCCACAAAGAGGCTTTTGTTCAAGGTAAGTAGATAACCACTCTCAAAACAGAACAATAACAAAATTCTAAAGCTGTAAAATGCTTCCACAATAAAATCACACTTTGAAAACTGCATCAATGTTTTGATTCACTCCATGCTTGCCACTCACCATTTTCACACTTGGGAGGTGCACATCCCATTCGACGTCTTAGATTATGAGTTCGGACTTCRGGAGGTTCAGATTCAGTTTTAATATTAGTGGACTTAAAAATAAATAAATATGTAAAAAACCAGCAACGTAATTAAACAGAACAGTTTTATACTTGTATCTGGAAAGCTGTTAATTGCCATTTAAAGTCCCCAATAGAGCTGCTTACCCARCTACAGAGTTATGCTTTCTGGATTTACCAGCCTATTCTAAACACCAAAAAATTACTGAAAACTGGCAAATATATGCAATGCTCCAGGAAAGGCTGATCCAACCTTCAAATCATTCCAGTCTTCTGAGCTGCTTTGGCTCTGAAGAAAGGAAAAAGCTGGCTATGTCCAACACTCAATGCCATAGCAAGAAGAGTTTTAAGACTTGAATATGACTCTGCAAATCTTTATGGTTAAGTAAATTTGATAGCAGACCCTTCTAGGTTTTAAAATGCATTTCTCAATCCTTTCAAGAAGTGAGAGGGGTACAAAACAAAGAAAATGCAGTTTTGACTTCCAAGTTCAAAATATATTTCTGCACTCAAATCTTAACCCATTCTGACATATGCAGAAAGAGGACAGGTAAGGTGCACCAGGTTCACAGAACAAGCAGAGGCGAGACTCTCTCAAACATTTCACTTCATTAAGGTACAAGGACAGTCTTCAAACTCATAAGCTGACTTGTTCTACAGAGAAAACAGGTAGATTTGTAAGTCCAAGGAAAAATCTTGAGGACTTTGCTCATACTTGCTTAAAGAATTATTTTATAATCACAAATTGATAAATCCAAAAAGGCTGAATTTCACTGACACCTTAATTCATTAAAAAAGAAAGAAAAAGAAAAAAATCAGACTGCAGAGAAAAATGACACAGGGAACAATCTGGAGAGGTCTGAAGTCTACGAAAATCTGGTGTCAATAATGACACCATCATGTTTTTAATTTAATGATGATCTCACTGRAACTTGACAAGCAGCAAAGCAGCAAGGATCTTACAGCTTTCAAAACGTTTTATTCTACTCTTCTGAAGTCATCTATACCCCAGTTGTCTAAGACGGGAACTCAAATCTGAGGTTTGTGGCGATTTCAATGGAGAATCATGGTTCCATTTAACTCCAGTATTTCTTTACTGAAAATTTGAGACTGTGGGACAACAATTCTCCAATGCCTCAGAGCAAAGATGGGTTTTGTCAACTCCAAGCCTTTTAAACCTAATTTCCTGAGGAAACAACGTCACCCTCTTGCAACTCAGAGTCAGCCCACCTCCCTCATCCCTGGGTAATATGTAGATTTGTTGGTCCAACTCTAACAGTGCTTTCCAGCCTAACACATTACCAGGGATTTAGTCTATTTTGTAGATCTTTATCTCAAATTTTCTTTAATTCCAGAGATGTCTTTCGTATAATTTCCTCTCCACTTCTTTTGTTTTCTGTATCTAAATTACTCTCTTCAAGAGATGAAGTCCCATTTCTTAAGATATGCCAAAAGATGCTGGGCAAAATATTTAGTAATACCCCATCACTGATACCCCATTAAATGCCTCATCATCCAGGCATTTTTTGACAAATTCTCATCTATTCAGCTGGAGCAAAAAGTTGAGACTGGTTAACCAAACATGAGTACTCTACAACCAAATCAGCTCAAAAGTCAACTGGGTTTAGCTTAATGAGAAACAAAAGGAATTTAATCAACTGAGTTTGCACAGGAATGAAAGAGAAGCACTCACGTAACCTATTAACAAACCTTAATTTTTGGAAGTCACTACCTTAGACACTACAGCTTCTTCCAGTGCAAGTCAGTCCATGTCTCATAATTCGGCCTCTGGCCTGTATGTCTCGGTTCTATTTTTAATTAAGTATTTTCTTTCCACAAATTTAAGTGCATGACAGTAGTAGTACTCAGGGAAGGAAACTGGAGAATTCATGTCTTCYGACCACAAACAGATACTTCAAATGGAAAACATCAGCTCAAACCACTACAGTTTTCTCAGAATTATAAATGTACTTTTAACAGAGTCCTTCGATGGAAAAGCTTTGGAAAACCTTAATTATAACTGTTATTAACTAAAAATAGTTATATGCAGCATTTGCAACAACTAAGCTATACTACCTTGATACTACTTTTGGTAAGAAAGACGAAGATTAGAACGGGAGTTAACTGAAATCCTGATATGATTTTAAATACAAATCTAGACTGCAACACAAASAGCGTCAAATACGACCTTTCCAACTCGTTATATCATTACTAGCAAAGATGGTGGCTTTGCTTCCTCTACTCTTCATCTTTTCAAATAAAAGAAAATAAACTTTCTGAAGGCAATAAGCTTAGTTTGGAAAGGCTGGAAGCACAGTAGAACAGTGATGCAGCAATAAACAGGGCACACAATCTTCTAAAACGTCTTCCCAGAATTGTATTAAGATAAATCAATAAATTTTATGCCAAAGAAAATAAATATTATATCTTAAGCACATGTAATATAAATCCTGTGAGACTATTCAAAGGGGTACTGACAAAACCATTACACAAGTTTTCTCTACTTTGCAATGAAAGTAACTCAAGCCCATTTAAAATATTATTCCTGTCATCTGAAGAAATTACAAAGACCAAGGTAAGCTTAATTTCTAGAATTTCTCACCTATGCTATTAGTCCTATGGTATTTTTAAGTATACTAAAAACATTATCACAGCGCACGCACTTATACCTAATGCGCAAGTGGAATAGCTTCAGTGAAAGGGCCTCTCAGAACGCCCCACCTCAATAATGCACTTTTTCAAACTATCAAGAGTATCTTGCCATATGTATACAAATATTAGGTATGCTTAACAACGACAAGGCAAAGGTTATATTGGTAGCACCTCCACATACACATTCAGTTCTCACCTCTGCTCTCAGGCGTTTTGCTCGACGAGCAGGYGGACAAGTCTCAGACGGCTGAACCGACTGTCTCTGTGGAATATCATGGGGCTTATACTCCTTGTCCTTTGTATCACTGGTGAGGTCTGGCTTCTGCAAACACTGAGAAGACAAAATTCAGTTAATTGATTCCTGTGTCCACTTCTGATACAAGGTTTTGCTGTGAGCAATCTTCCAGGTAACACRAAAAAATGCAGAAATTTAATGTTTCTTGTGCTGAATTAAGAGAAAATTAGTATTGATGACAGTTGTTAACATTCCCTGTTTGAAAAGGCAAGCCACAAAGTCAGTATTTTCTGTCACTCTACTAAATGCAGCTTTCACAAAAAAGCTGAAATTGTCCTTTGAACTTTATTACCAAACATATTCCAACTTATTAATAAACAAATTTCAGAATGCTATAAATAAAAATTAAAGCAAAGCAATATAAAGAGCAGACAACCTTTCACCACAAGCCTTTCTAGTTTCCTCTCAGATCCGCCTACGCTTCTCCAGCAGCCTATGCAAGGTGGGGCTCCCCCAAGCAGCTACAGCGTTTCCGGAGCTCTAGTTCTTCTAGCAGATGACCCTGTTGCAGAAGGTATCAAGAGCATTCTGGAGGCAAGGTCCTCAGCTTGCACTGCTGTACCACCAACATGCAGAGCAAGGTAAAAGCTACTTGCAACCTATCAGGAAGCTCTGCCTTAGCTGAAATCCTTTCTTGGTTTGGTTTAGTTTTTCCCTGAAGAATATTTCAGCAGTTAAGTTCTTGATATATTTTAGAGAGGATCTCTGAAAGAGACTATCCTGCTTCTATACGATACTGAGGGGAGAATGGAAGAGAAGGATTCAACAGCTTTAGTTCTTTTGAGTCACTGAAAAGGCACATTTCTATTAATTGAATGAAAACTGTATATATTTGGTAATAAATATCATGACTAGTGACAATTTTGTCAGACCTCACAATATACAACAACATTTGACAAAAATATACTAATTCTTAATGAGCAAGCAAAGAGTCCTAAAGAAACATGAAATCTTAGGTTTAAACATAAAATCTTCGACTGTCCTAAGTATTCCACCATATGAATTGTTAGATCCACATTTCCATAGTTTTATTAAGCTTTTCCCTAGAAACAGAAAAACAGGACAGGAATTACCAGAGTAACGTTACAGTGGCATAAGGATACATGTTCTGTAGATAACACCAAAAACACTTTCAGAAACAGGTGACAGAGAGAAGGAATGGGGAGGAGAGTAGGAAAAAACACAGTACTTAGGACGACAAGCTTATGCTGAAAGAAATATATATTTAACAAAAGAAAAATCCTAATCAACGTTAGCAGAATATCATTGGCTGTGATACACAAAAAGCCCACAGCTCCATTCAGAGAAACAGACTGGTGTTGATCTGGGTTTCATACATATATATACACCTTTTTTTTAAGCAAATTTTAGATTTCAACATTAAATACACACAGAGAAGACAACTTAACTGTGGGGCTCATTGCACAGAAGCAGTAAGTCCTTGTGGTTGATGCTCAAGTGTGGGCATGGTCCTACTCTGAGCAGTTGGGTACTACGGAGTGCTCCAGCTGGTTTCTTAGAAGAGCCAGTTCCCTTAAAGCTCACAGTGGAAGATGATGTGAATTATTTCCTATCAAACTCAGCGAGATGAAGTCACTACTAACGATTTGTCAGGACAGAAATTGCATAGGCAGCTGAATAGGAAAACTATGAAAATGGAGAGAATAGAAATGGAAAGCAGACTAACACTATGCAAAATGTGGCCAAATCTCAGAGTACTGTGTCCTCATATGAAATCTGAGCCCTTCACTGAAAACTTTCTTCTCTCCCCAGTATCAGAGAGATCCTTGAAAGCATGTATGTACAAAAGGACAACATATGTATGTATGTAAAAAGAGTATTATTCACTGAAGAAAAAAGCCCAGAACACGGTCCCTAAATACTGAGGCTTCAATAGCTTCTTAAACAAGCACGATCCTCAGTGCCTCAGAGGCCAACGGGGGACCCACGAAAGGGGTTTTATTTAACATTTTCAAGAGTACGTACAAAAATTAGAAATTTAGATCCCGTTTCAAGGAGGAAAATTCATCTGAATCTAGGTTACTCCTAAATTGATTTGATCAATGCATCAAGAAGAATCCTTAACTACGCATGATACTCACTGCAACTTCTCAAGTGTTTTTCCCTTCCAAACAGCACAACCTTTTTGGGAAGGCAAAATGTCAGTCAAAGGTTACTCTACCAGAGCCTGATTATAGACTATGACCTAGCTTGTGACCATGATCTCCTTCTGGTTGGAAATAAAATCCTTGATCTTCAACTGGTGGCTCAGAGGCAGTTAAAATCCTTCAGCTGAAATCACCAAGAGATCCTTCACTGGGCAGTGAAACAGCTGCGCCATTCACAAGGCCTCCAAGATGCCAAAGGATGGAGAACATACACCAATCTTATCCTCCAGATCTTTTCATGCTTACAGTGTCATCATTTACACATCAACTAAGCACGCAGGCTCCCTGCATATTCAGAGCAAAACAGGAACTTGCAAAAGACAGTAAATTTAACTCTATTACTTTCTACTTTAGGATAAGGAGCATCAAGTGATAGAAGTGCCCATTTCCCTCCACGGGCAAATCCCTGAGAAGCAGCTCACACAGGGCATCCCATAAAGACATACACAGGTAGATTTGGACAGACGAATCCCATTCAGGACCTTCAAATCTGCATTGGGGAAGTTCCATATAAATAACTCACACCAAAGGAACCACATGGAGAATTCTCAATCTGGTTCAAACCACCACAAGACAAATTAATCACCCAAAATGTTACGCATTTGGAATAATCTAGGTAAGTCGGTATAGTTGACACAAGTCACCCCAATTCAAGCACTGCCTAACTTCAGCTTATTTCTTTCCGTTGTTACCATTCACTTGCTCCTGAGGACACGTGGCACGTGCYGCCAAGGACACAGAGGGTAGTGCTCATCCCTCGGCATGTGCAGAGATTCCATAGTGCTCTTACTTAGGATTACAAACGGACTGCGAATATAAGCAAAACACAGAAAGCAAGACCAGTAACCAACCGGTCTATGGCAACTACCAGCAGTAGGGGTAGTTATCAAATATCCACCTTAGTCCAGTGTTTTGGGATAAAAAATAAAATAACTTTGCATCTCCAGAGAGCTTCTCCAACTACTAAAAACTGGCTGACTTAGGACAGCTTTGCTGTTTGACTGACATATGGATACAAGAGCTTTAATCAAAACACGCCTGTTCATCTCCAAACAGCTACAGATAGTTTGGCTATTCTCATACGCACTTAGAAATATCTCCAGCTGGGTTATTTGCCGAAATTACTCCTGAAGCTATTTTAATATAAATTTAAGCCATGCATGAACATTTAACTCTCTACACAGCTACAACATAGTCATCAGTGGAAACTACCTCATCTGTCTATCTTTGCAGAAAAGAAGTCAATGATACTGCAAGTACTCACAAACAAAAACATCTGGTGAGTGCAAGCACTAATCTTTTATGGAAGATGATCCTGGCTGCATGAAGAAATTCTCTCCAAAGGCCTGCTGGAATATCAAAAGATGGAAACACACATCTGAAACTGACAGTTGTCAAATTCAATAGCTGTACCTCCTCCAAAAACAAAACTCACAGATGCTCAGATTCCCAGTAAAGCACTGAACAGACGTACAATAAAATGGAGACCTACGCAAGAAGCATCTGGGAAAGCACCACTTATTGAGAACACATGGAAGAAAGCCAAAAATATAACCTCAGATGAGTTTCTTCCTCAAAAATGTATGGCAAAACAAACTCAGCTGGAAGACAACATTGGCAGGAAGGAAAAAAAATAGCCAAAACCGCCCGTCAAACCTCACTGTGAAAAATGTTCTAAACCCAACATATTTCTGTGGATTCTCTCAGTTCACTGAAAGGATGCATAAATATCACATATGGGAGCAGAATATTCCAATAGCTTTAAAAAAAATGAACTTACATAGACCTTAAATATACATCAGAACTGCACAATCCACTAAATATATCAGTTTATAACAAATATCAGGTGCCTATTACAAAAGAGAGCTTGGAAAGTTACATTTAAAAAACCAAATAAGTAGCATTCAAATCAGTGAGTAAGAGGTTATCCTCAAAAGATGAGGAAAAGGAACTTCTGAAAACTTTATATGTAATACAAGTTCACTTATGGATATGTAAAATGCTTTTATCATCACCATCTGTCACCTGCATACCAGAAGACAGAATTTTTGGAAATATTCCACCAATAAAGGAAAAAAGAGTCTGTCTGCTAAATTAGCAGGCTTTTAGTTAGTTACAAGACTTACCAGCAAGCTAGCTCCAGACTGGAATAAGTTGTAAGGGTAGAGAATACGCTCGTAATGCGCACGGATGTGGGAACCCACTGCTTTGCCAGGAGCAAATCCCATTCTGGTGGCTATCTTGGTCCATTTTCTCTCTTTGCAAACTACATCAAATCCTCCTTCCTCTGCAACTAGCTAAAAAGAGAAAACATAAAAGTTGTGTATAYAATTAATACCAAAGTGACCAAAGTTTAAGAACACAATTGCTACTTTAAGAGAAGTCACCTCCTGAGCTGACCTGCTACTTTAAATCACCACAGTGTTTTTCTTAAATGTGAAAGCTGTTCAAAATCTACAATCTGAATATAGAACCTATTCATAAAGCATGAAGTTCTTTGCATTACTTTATAAACAAGTCAGCATCACTGCTAGATGACCAAACAGTAATTCAGCCTACTTCTGAGAAACTCAGGTTGCAATTTGTCACTCCCCTAACTTGTATTCCAACAACTACTTTTCTGCACAGTACAAATGGTTCCTCTCACTGGAACGTATACTATGAAATAGATTTATAATCCATACAAAAATCTACCCTAAAGAGAATAAATCCTTGGAAATAGTGAACGACACACCTTGCTTTCAGATTACGCAATTTCATCTAAAGTTTAAGTTTCATCCAAAAAATAATTTGGAATTTTTGCTCCTCAYACCAGAGAAGTTATTTTTCACTGCCCTCATCATGCAGAAGCTTTCTCCAATTCAGCCCGAGTTTTTTCCTCAACCAGTTTGTATCTAAGTTCAATTTGAAAAAGAATTTCAAAATGTAATTTGGTCTCCTAGCTCACACAAAAACCCACGCTGCATTACATTTCCTAGTATTTTGTGCTGCATTTGCTATGATAGGTCAACTAAAATATTTTGTCTAGCTTAGATATACCAACCAAATCTCTCAAACAGTTGTGATGCTATTCCAGAAACAGAGGTAACGTAACAGCTTTTTCCCACCCCGTAACGGCAATCTTACTCTATTAAGCTGAAATAAATCCAAGATCTTCCTCTCCACGTGTGGAATTTTCAGCGTGCATCCCTGAAGTTCCCAAAACTTTGCAATCTGGTCCAGGAAATTCAGTTTTACACGAGTCTGAGCCTGGAAAAAGGAGAATGAACTGCAGTATGCACTAATGAACTGCACACTGAATGCAGATTAAGCCCCTGTTTCCCAGTGTTTATAATGCTACTGCCACAGTCGCTTGCCTGTCTTTTCCTCTCTACAAGTGTRGCTTTGCATTTTATTCCTCATGTCAACCCAGATGCATGAAAGAAAGAAAAAAAAATGTATAGATACCACCTTTTTTTCCTCAAGTCACTTACTTGTTAACTTTCTGCACTGCATTTAGGTTTATAATCAGTTATTACTGTGAAAAACTACATAAACACCAGGAACTCACTCACTTAGGAACAGTAATTTTGTTATCCCATTTCACTCTTAACCACATTTGCTTCATTTTTTTGTCAGTATAAACTGGTCAGGGCAGGGAAAAGATAACCCTGGTACGTTTGTCTAGTATTTCACACAGTAAGATTAATTTCTAATTGGACTGTTAGTGCATTAAAGAATAGCAGCTTCGACTTAATCTTATGACATTTCAATGTCACCACATTTTTCTATTCTTACCTTAAACAAACGCTATGTCTGTCCAACAGAATAGTTGGTTCTTAAAATTCCTCCAGTAAGAGCTCTAAATCCACCTGTGCCCAAATAATCTCTCCCTCTCTTAATATCTAAATCCAGTGCTGGAGCTCTTACCTCAACACTTCACATAGTCACATGAAGATTTTAAAAAGCCAGTATCCTCTTCCCATGTAAAATATCAGAGAGGCAAAGTGTTCCTGTCATTTGAGTTCTTATCAGTAATGAGTTAAGTAGGACTTCTTGCTATTCCCTTTAGTCTGAATTCATGAAAGCAGTGAATGGAAATGCTTGCAAACAGCAGATTTCAGACCCACTGAATCCACATTCTGTAGCTGTTCTCCTTCCAAACAGCTTTTTTATCTTTAAAGTACTTTGTGTTTCATCTCTTCTACATTTAAAAGATATTGTAGGTGAGCAAAACGCAAACCTACACTTAGGCACTTAACAGTTTGAATGTAATAACTTAGAAACACCTCTATGTGGAAATGATCTGCATTTTATTCCTTTAATGAGTATTAATTTTGGCTTTTATGCTTGTTATTTTTAAAATATATTCTGAAAGAGCTAATTTCAGACTGATTATCAGTAAAAAGTGCTATCAATTGAAGTTAGGAAGAGTTCATGGTGAAAAGACTTAAAAAAACCAACCAACCAAMCAAAATCACTCATCTTTTGAAAACCTCTTAAGAAACATTCATCTGTACAGTTTACCTCCAGTTCATTGAGTCTCTGAATCCTTGGAGTGAAGTGAAGCTTATCAACATCACATGCAAACGGAGGCTGCCAATCCTGGAAAGAGAGAAGACCTTCCATCAAAAGACCAGGAAAAGGAATATAATTTATCTGTCTTCCACAGCCTCAAAGACAACTAACTGTCATTTATTTTAAAAAGTCTGATATTCTCATGTGAAATATGGGGAAAAAAAAGTGAAATTTCATAAGCTGTGCTGTAAGCTGTAATGCCTGCTTTGAGTGGGAAGGCAATCATCTGCTACCAGAGACTTTAAAAGTTCATGAAAGACCCAAATACAGCAGTTGACTCTAATAACTGACTGTCACAGAAATTGAAAGAAAAAAAAAAAATCTAATTCCTTGTGTGTAAACACTGCAGAACAGCTGGTACACGACCAAAGGGAAGAAAAAAAATAAAAACAAACAAAACCACTATTTTGACAAAATACCTGCAATGGATAGTGATATATGTAAGTAAGACTATAAAGCTGTTTCATCTAACCTAAAACAAACCTAAAACAAATTAGGTTTGATTTAAGCTTGACAGCAATTTATTTCATATAACGCTATAATTTTATCACTAATTACCCAATGAAGCTAACAGACATGAGAGCCACTGATAGCAGAGGAAGACAATTTTCTTTCTAGAAAGAAAATAACCTTTCCTCAATGAAACTGAAATAAAAAACAGCATCACAAGCAGAATATTTGCTATTTTAGCAGAATTACTCAACACGAAAACCGGTTATTGTCAAAACCAACCATAACAGACTTCTGTGTCATGACAGGATCCTGCCTTGTCACAAGAAACAGAATATGTGGCAGAACCAGGGATTTCAAAATCAGAGAGAAGAGATGTAAGAATCATGGACACTGTGAAAACCCCGAGCAGCAAAGAACGACGAGACAAGCTTTTGATCCAGATCTCTCAATTTGTTACAAGGGAAAATTCTGATCCTTCCAGGTGTTTTCAGTACATCAAGGCCTAGCAAGGTCAGGTTAAAATTCAAMCTCAAAATGGAAGTAGGATGACAGCAGGAGTCACAGTGACAAATGATGAAGCGAATGGGCAATTCTCAGGCAGTAGGATGTGCTTTTCAATCATTTCGTTATGGAAGACTAAAACCAGCACATAATGTCAYGCTGCTTTCATCTACAGTTAAAAGTTAACTCTGCTTTTATTGACTATTTTATTTGCCAGAACACTGAATATGTGGAAATTCAAGGTCTGACRTCCTTCCCCTCTGTACCACCAGAAGATATCTGACGAATCTATAGGACGAGAAACACCAGCTAGGGAACTTTCAAGGCAAGACCTGTACTCTACTTTATGCACGCTGCAAATACCAGCATTTTGCCAATTGACCTAACAGTCAGTTCAGCTTGAAAATCAGATTCATCTAATTGAGGACAGAAAACAAGCAAAAAGAGCAGAAGAGAACACAGGATGTTATGACGTAAACAACAGCCATGGAGCGTTTTGGGAAGTGAACTGCCCAGGATAGTTGTCAGAAATAAAAAAAAAATTAAAAAAAAAAAAAAAAGGCAAGCAAAGGAAATGTGCTTGCTGTTTAGCAAAGTAGCAAGCCAATATTCTAGGTGGGTCAATCATAACTCAGAAMACAGATCCTGTACCAAGAATAAAGAGTAAAGAGTACAGAACAAGAATTAAAGAAGAGCAGAATTCAGAGGAGCAGGTAGGCAATGACACTGCTGATTATACTGACCCTCCTGTGCGAGACTGCACTGCAGAGCTCCTGCTTGCAGATAAAGGACTGGGGTTTAATTTTAGTGATGCTGAACATTGCACACACCTGGTTTTATCAGGAGAAACATCAGAAGCCTGAGTGATTCGACACAAGACTTCTCCTCTATTGAGAAAGTTTCTTAGTCCAACAAATAGATAGCTCAGCTGTGAGAAACAAACACTTAACAGCCTAAAATAGAACGCAACTCTTAGTAAGAAGAAAGTCAGCACAACAGTTTTTGTAGAGACATGATACACACTGATATGGTAAGTGCCTCAGTTCCTAAACAAACACCACAGATGTTTTCAGCTCTTCTGTAGAAACTTAGCTTATTCAATCCCCCTTCGCTGAAAAAAAACAAATCAAAACAACAAACTTGCATGCAATCTGAAGCAGAACCTCCTAAGATGATCAAGACCTTCATTAAAAGGATTAATAGGCATTTGTTTTCAAAGAAATACCTTTAAGTACTTTGGGAATAGAGTGGTACCGCAAGAGGGTGCTGCATTTTGCAGCATAGCTAGTCCTGCAAAACAACTGATTCTCACTGAGACGGCAGCACGTGTAAATGAGCTCCACAAGCTGCCATCCCTAAAGGTCTTAATAAATAAAACTAGCCATTTCCACATAACGCTTACTTGCAAGGCCCTCTAAAGCAATTGGTCTGGATTTCTTCCTTTCAACGCACAATACAAGTTTTAAAAGATCAAGGCCGTCTTTTTTTTTTCTCCAGCAATGCATGAAGTTTAAGAATACAAGCACCAAAAGAACTGAAGTCCTAGAAAAGCAGGATTTTATGTTGGACAGATCCTTCACCTGAAATTAATTTGATGCTTTCTACTATTCAGATACAATTTATCATCAGAAGCCTAAAAATAAAGGTATGCATCACCATTCGCCTATGTTGGCATGCATTTCTGCATTTCTTAAATTTTAATTTCCTTCACAAATATAGCCCCTTGCAAATGTTACAGTCCCACTGGAATAAACTTGAATACAACAGCATACAAAAAAAATGACCGACACTAAATTTTGCAACTTTTAACTTTATGAGCAAATCAACAACGAAGAAAGGCACCCTGCAAGAATCGTGCTCGCATTAGTAGTCGCAGTAGTGATATAAACTGCAAATGGTGAGGTGAAATAYTACTGTATTCATCCTTTCAGATATACAGAAAAGGGACTATCAGAATTCATTTCAGCTGGTGAATCTAGCACCTCATCTGAATGCAATACTAATTAAAATGTAAGGACAGTCTCCTTCAACACCACCTTCCTCCTCCACCCAGATTCAGGGAACCTACTGTCATGCGAATGCACTTTCAGTTGTGAAGTTTCCAATTCTGTGTGCACACACACACACAAAATGTGGCACTGCCATTACTTTGCTAGACAATATCTCGAAGATCCCAAAGAATCTCTTGGAAATGCTTGCCATAGAAACATACATTCATGCAGTTAACTGCCCAGCTTCCCGGGATGCCCACCCTGCGAGCGTGACCTACATCCTTTGTTGTAATATCCCTATCTTCCCTGGCAAAGGTGTGACATGATTCTTGTCACCGAGAAGAAAGGAACAGGCTCAGTGAGTTTGGAAGTCCTTTTCAGGCTTTTGTTTTTGTGGTTGCAGTAAAAATGTGTTTAAAAGAGACCTGAATCATCACAATCTATGCAAAGTGCCGCAGACTGGGTCTGGCACTACTTATTCCAATGGTGTCAGTGTGTCATCCACAAATCTTCTCTTTTTGAAGGGGAGCTAATCCCTCTTTGACCCCGTTAAAAGGCTAACATTAGTTGATAATGCCAATCATCAGCTCACCTACTTTGTGGTGATGCAACCCACTCCTTGTAACTTTGAGTGCAGCTGATTTTTAGCAAAACGATTCAACTCCTCCTTGCTAGCAAAGGCCCCTGGGTGCAGCAATGCACCTTGCATGCAGAACTCTCCAGAGAGACAGGCACGGTGGAGTATCTCCCATCTGAGACGTAAACAGTGCTGGGTTATGCAGGCTGTATGATGCACGTCAGCAAAGGAAAACAACCAAAGCACAAATCCTTCCCATGTAAGAACGACTGGCTGCCAAATGAACCAAGCTGGCAACAGGCATCACCTCTCTAGCCCTAAGTGTTTTTGTCCCAACAACAGACACAAGGAGAAATGAAAGCTGAGGTCATGTGAAAGACTCTTGAGTGTCATAGCAGGCTGAACCTCGGCACCCAACTGTGGCCCTGTAAGGACAGAAGATGGAACTGTCTGTAGAGCTCAGACATCACAACAGAACAGTTAGCAGGGTTTGCACACAGGCCCCAAGAACTACAGCTGTCTTTGCTGAAGGCTCAGTAGATGGACCCCATGCAATCTTGTATGTCYATTCCCAGATATGTCTGAATAAGGAGCCACACTGACAGCACAGATGACTGTTCCCAAAGGGTTCCCATCAGAGATCTCTAAAAATATTCTCTTTAGAATCACAATCTGGATTATCAAACCTGGATTTTAATCCAAATTTAACACAGAATAAGGAAGGATGTGATATTAAAGCACACTAGCCATAGCAGAATAACTGTGCATGYAGATGAGCTAGATGATGCTATCGATTTCCACAAGCAGCTAATAAATCAAAATACAACCTGAAACCTCCGATGGCTACTTACCTAGCTCTGGCCAGGGGTTCTCTCTGCACATTTCCTATCTCTGCAACAGCAAAAGGCTCCTACCCAAACTATTAACATGATTCTAGGTTCAAGTTCTCTGTGTAGATTCATTTTCACTTGAAAAGCAYATACTTTCATTGAGAATCACCTACCTAGACATATACAAGGCTGGCAGGTTATACAATCCTGAAAGTTCTCCCTGGCTTTTGGAAACACTTAATCTGATCTCCTATCTAAGAGAATTAGCAACTCTGGGATAAATTGGGTTTGAAAAAAAAGCCTCTCCTAATGGGTGTGCAGGCAGGAACTTGTTTCATTCACTGGCGGGGTAGTTTTGTTGCTGGGTAAAGTGGGTGTCTTTAGCCTGAAACTCTCCTTTTCAGCTTCTAGATAACACTGTTTGTGTCAAGTCCAACAAACCAACCAGCCCACATAAGTCCAAACCTCCCACCACTATTACCCCACAGAAACAGTTCCAGATTCAACCGTTTGATTTTGATTTTTCCATGAAGTAAACAAAGTGTTTAAAATTCCTTACTGGGACTCCTTTGAGGACAGGATATTCTCATGATTCTTCAAGAGCACTATGACTTTTTAGGATTTCTGTCATGCAGGAAATAATACACTGGTGGCACACCATGTCTCACACAACGGTTAAGCTATCAGTGGTAGTATCACATTCCTTTTTCATCTCTCAATGATCATTAAATATCAGGGGAGACAGGTAGATAAACTACTCTGACCTTACCTAATTGTGAAGCAGGATACCTGGCGTGAACACTAAGTAAGGGTTTCCTGAGGAGCCTAAATGATTTTTCTTCACAACAATTTGACAACCCCTAAACAGGCAACGTTTCAGAACCTCAGCACTAAAACATCTCTTCCAGAAAAACACATTTTTGATCTCAGAGTGTCAAAAAGAGGCATCATCACCACCTCCCTTAGTTTTTTTCAAGAGAGTCAGATCGCTCTCACTGTTAAAAATGCRTATCCTATATCTAATTCAAGCCTGGCTTATGCATAGCAAGAACCAGCACTTCCCTTTATAAGGCTGATGAACGATGCGACCCTGCCATGTGCTCTGGGTGTCCCCGTGTGATCAGGGGGCTAGACTAGATGATCTCTAGAGGCCCCTTCCAATCTCAACCATTCCGTGAGTCTGTGATGTAGGAGTACCTGGTATTTTCTCCTTGTGAAGATTACTTACATATTGGTATCAAGTTATCTTGCTGTTTTCCTTTTGGTAAAACAAACGGACTAGACCTCTGTAGACTACTAAATCTGGGACTGTCATGATGACAATCAATTTCCTGTTTAGGAAAAGCTACAAAGTCTCCTCACATTAATTCTTGTTTTAACTATAGTGTAGTTCTCAATGTCAGCATTGGACAATCCCCAGAAGCCTCAGCAAAGCAGCTCCAACAGGTAACTGCTTTTAGTCCATTGTTTAATGAAGATTTTCTGCATTAAAAATAAACAAACACACAAATGCATAAAGGAAGGAGGAGGGAAGCAGAATGGGTTTTCATTCCAGATTTGTTTCCTCATCGGGCCAGCAATGCAGGCAACCAAGTTACTGAATGAGCAGCAAGAAACTGACACTGCTTAAATCAACCTTGTTCCTGGATGGGGAAAAAAAAAAAAAAAAAGGATCCCAGAAGATCAGCTTCACGGTTTAAAGTTCTAACGCTTGCAACACCGGTAAGTTCTGGGTAGGTTTTCAAAATTTACTTTTTTTAATGTGCAGAAACATACTGACCTATGCTCCTTTGTTCCCAATTGTATGACCAAATCCTACATTAGTGCTTCRTTTCATAAAACGTAGCTTATTAGGCAATGAGGATCACTCAATAACAAGAAATGACCCACCATAAACCCACAACCTACATGAAATAATTTCCTTTGTTCCTCTAGACCTTTAATGAAAATTAGATATTTTTGGCTTGCAATTCTGAAAGACCATTAGAAATGTATCCTTCACTACAGTTTCTCATTAACAACAAAATAATTTGTGATTCTTCCAGTGCTGTATCAATTTTGCACAAAACTAATTACTGTAATTAGAATATTGTCAATTAACTTACAAATCTCAAATCACAACAATGCAACTAACTTAACCAAGTACACAGTCTCACACAAAACAGTAATTTTGATGCAACAACACCAATTTTCATACTATCATGTTACGAGTTCCTATTCATACCTACTCTACCAGCCTTTCACCTATGTTGGAGTAAGAACTAGCTAACACTTGTACATAGAAAGAATTTAAATGGGGATTTTCTCATTTTCCTTCAATCTTCTGAAAGTTTCATAATATTTCAAGATTACTGAAAAATTGAGTCCATAGAAAACTTCAGTGTCAAATCCATCAGGATTCCAGCAACATTCATTAAGACCTTCCAATTTTGAACTGCTTAGTCTTATGATAGCTGACTTGAGGTTATTTGGAGGCCTTAACTGCACTTCTCCACATCCATATTCTTTAAAGCAACAGCATTTAATCTGAATTTTCCCCATTTTAATGGCTAGCTACAGGTAAATTACAACATTTAAAATGTACTGTTCCTATATTCTCTAGTCCAGTTGCTTTCAGAGATTCTGAAACTGTTGAATATGGCAAGTAAGGCATAAGTAATTGTTATTAGTCATTTCTCCAATTGCAGTGAAGCATCTCTTCAAGTAGAAAGGAACGCTCCATTTCCAAATAAAAGTTGTAGTGCGAGCAATATAATATGCTCTATGTTTTACCTTTTATTATTAAAGCTACACCACAAATTTGTTGGGATATCTGCTTTCATTAATATACCTACTTCAAACAACAATGATCTTGTGCTCAAACAATACTTCACTTCATTCCTCTAAGTGCCTTGGACCAGTAATTCACAGAGCTATCATAAAACCTACCAGAAAGTAAGGTAAGCACTAGACATGTGAAATTTTGTAATATTCCACTGTTCTAGCTTACCATTTAAATTAGGAGATCACAATAAACGATGTATCTCATTAATAAAAGTCTCTGCAACATAGCATGTTGCAACACACTTCAAACAAGTTGTATGTCATCCATTTTTCTGCATCTCTTCCCAGCTTTGGTTCATCAGCACGCAGCGAAAACGCTTCTAGCATACGTAGCTCATTAGCTTCAGCCACCACTGGTAAAGCTTCTCTTCCATCCACAACACTTTGCTCCCTTTGGGACTATCTACTTTATGCTCAAGACTGTTGACAAAAAGCCTTCACTCTGTTTTTCCATGTCACATAAACCAGAGCCAGTGAGTACGGTTATTGTTGTGCCCTTCAAAGGAAAGTTGAGCCGACAACAGTTACATGGAGATTACAGCGTCCCAGGATCATTAAAACAACAGCAAAGCCAAGTCAACAAGGACAAATGAAATGAACTGAGCTGGAATGAAGAGGAAAGCTTTGGGGCACTCAGGTGAGAAAGTCAGGCAAAATTTTAGCAGCACTATGCAGAAATTAGATCTGCTTCTGTTGTATTCCTGGATAGTCTCTTGTSCTGCAAGCGTGAAGCTAGCATTCAGAATCTGCCAGCTCTTCCATCTGGACATCCACAGTACGTCAGATACGTCAATGATATCGCCCTCACAAAACAGTTCACAATCCTGCAACCTTCACCAACAGACAGGCCAACAGAGCCCTTTGCTTTTCCAAGCTTATCTGGCGCCTGCCTAACGCTAGCCGAAAGGAACCAAAAAATGATCTTTCCCTTTCAAAGGGAGAGCTCTCCTCATCAGGGCCTGGTACTGAAACCTCAGGAATGGCTCCCTGGGAATAAAGGCTTTTCCATTACAAAATTATAAAGTCACAGTTGAGTACCACTGGTCTCGTACACAACTACCTCCCATGAAGCTGTAGTGGAATCATCAATTCACTCGACGAAGCTTAAGACAGAAAAATTTAAGCAAAAATGACAGAAGGCCTGTGGCCAACTTTGGAATTTCTTGCTCATCGTGGATCCTGACAACCCATGGTGCCTGCTTACTAGGGAGCAACCCCAGGAGGTAATCAGAGCAACAGTGCAGGCGGACGCTTCAGCTACACGTACAMGGATTTCCAGAGAGCAGCCATCACCGAGCAATGTGCTCAGTTCGAACACATATGATTTTATGAAAAGGTGAGTAGAACTTGTAGYTTGCTGTGCTACAAAATCTTTGATCGTATGGGAAAGAACAATACCTGCATAATCACCATGTTCTATGTTTTCAGGAGGAAGGCCAGAAATAACATCAACTTCTAGACTTTTTATGGTGGATTTGCGAGGGCTCCCTCTAGGCTGCTGTACGACCAATTGCACAAGTCATCCAAGTAATTATCTAGGGTAGATAAGAGCTCCAGTAGCTAAGCTCTCATGAAAAAACATGCCCTATATAACTACGAGGTGTTCAGTCCTTAGCAGCTTTTGACTACTTTCAGCTCTACACACATTTAGTGAAACCTACAATCATAAACACCAACAGATATTAGCTTGTCGGTAAGCAGTGATGAAAGTGCATTGAGAACATAGTTGTAATAACTGCTTTATTTTTTAAGGGAGCTCTTTGTTTACGACTTCCTAGAAGACAGTTGGCTCACAAAAACGAAAAAATAAAGCATTTATTAAGGAGTTTTGCTTTTTTCTGCACATGTAGCCAAACAATAGAGATTTTAAAACTAAACCACGAAAGAAAAAAATCATAAAAATGCTTTTCTTGCTAACAGCTGCTGAAAAATACACAATCAAAAAAGATTATTCTACAAAAAAAAAAAAAAGTTCAATGCTTGCTGTATAATGAAAACCTGCTTACCCCCTTCACTGTGAGAATTTGGCTCAACCACATGAAAAGGGGTATCTATATATTCTACCTAGAGAGAAAACCAGGAGTGTTCCTGTGCACGTTCATACTATTGCAAACTGTGAGTCCAATCTCTCTCACACATCTAWACACACACACAAAAAAACAACCCAGGAAAAAAATCAGAAACATCTTCCTTTTTGAGAGATGTCGCATTATTTGACCTGCTACAAACCTATTTCTCTCCCCTCAGACAGGAGGGCATGACAAGCTGCTCCACTTTAATTTGGTAGGAGGGGAACGGTTACCAGCAAGAGTCCCAACAAGGAGCAAAACGCAGACCGGGCGTGCGTGATCCTGAACACGCTTTCTTTGCGCTCGACGCGCTGCCCGAGAAGCCTGGTTCTCTGTAAGCGCTTCGCCGGCCTCACCTCTCCCGGGATCAGCTTTGAGGCTTCCATGGCCGTTGTTGCTGTCGTGTTGAACTACCTCGAGGCCGCTGCACCCCCCAGCTTTGTACCATCCTGCACTTGGAGAAAAGCTGGTCCCTCAAAACAAAGATGATTCACTCACTTTTGTTAAACGGATCTTTACTTTACCCCTCTCCAGGGTAGCTGCTACCCCTCCAAAAGAACCAACAATTCTGACCACGCAAACTCTGCTCCCGAGATCCATGGCCAATCCTCGGCAAATGGAGCCCCCCAACAAAAGGAAACCGCGATTCCCCGCACAGTTTGGAGCGTGTTTCCCCCCACCGCTGCCCAGAGGATGACGGGGTAGATGAAGGCTCGTTCCCCTTCCCACCGAGTCTCGCGTTCTAAGATGGTGGCCATGGCTGCCCGGGATGCGGCTCGCGGCGGCACGGGCCGAGGCCGCGGCTGCGGGGCCGGGCGCCGCTCAACTTGCGGGCAGAGTCCCGCGGGCGCGGCGGGGAGGCCCCCGCGCCGCCACAATGGCAACATGGAGGCACCACCCGAGGCGCTGCCTCCGCCGGGCTCCGCGAGGGCCCCGCGCCCCGGCGGCCGCTCTCGGCGCCCAGTGGGACTCCGGCCAAGCTGCAACTTTTTGAGCGGGTCGGGGGTGCCAAGCGCGGCCGGCTCGGCCTCTCCGCAGCCGCCCCCTCTTCCCCCCCAGCACGGTCCCGGCAGCCGCTCCGGCGACTTGGCCAACTCCGGAGCGACTTTGCGGGAGTCGCGGGGGACGCAGGGGGCGCCGCGGCCGCTTAAACTTTACACGGATGACGGAGGAGAGAGGCGGCCTGTGCCCCCCCCCCACCGCCAGCACCTGCGCCGGGCCGAGCGGCGCGGGGGCGGCCGGGGCGCCGCGGCTGCCGGGCCGCCACACAAAGGCCGCTTCGCCCGGCGGCGCCATGCGGGCACTCACCGGCGGCGGCCGCACCTTGCAGATGCCCGTCTGCTCGGCGATGGGCCGGATCTTGTGGATGAAGGCGAAGGGGTCGGCGAACTCCTCCCAGCTCGGCTCGAACACGGGGCACTCGGGCGGCGGCAGGAACTCGGCCATGGCCCGGGCCGGGGGGCGCCGGCAGCCGCTGCGCCGCCAACCGCCGCGCCGAACAATCCTGGGAGCCGCCGAGCGCCGCTCGAGCGGGACGTGCGCGTCCGCCGGGGGG
>PTEX01000267.1:520203-555293 GCA_003342815.1 Eudromia elegans | reverse complement strand
CGGGGGGCCCTTCGCCCGCGGCCTGCGCGGCTCCCCCCGTGCCCAGCACAAAGGCTCCCACGGCGAGGCCTCCCGTCCTCGAGGACCAACCAGGCCTTCCGCACACCCAGCTAGGTCACCGCTGGGCTCCCTACCGGCCATCCCGCCGCGCTAACATCTCTCAGGGAAGAGTTTACATTTCCTCATGAATTTGTGCCCCAAAACAGGGCTCCYGTGCAGGCTTCACCCCTTCAGCAGGAGCGCAGGCCCTGCTGCAGCCCTGGAGGCTCCTGAAGCGCGGCAGCTCCCCGGCCTGCCGGCRCCCACCCGCACAGCCCAGCGGATGGGGCGCTCCAAACGGGCACGTAAGCAGCTTAATGCATAAAGCRGCGTTGTGCTATTTTTAATAATTGCTCCGGATCAAATTAAAGCTCCGCGCTGTTGCAACTCATGGCTAAAAATCCACTTTTGAAAAGCGTGCACACCGCCCGCAGCTTTCAAGGCAGCTCCCATCACTGATAGCAAACTCTGCTCCTCCAAACAAACCTTGTTCAGTAGTACCAAAAATCCAAACAGATTCTTATGGCTTATAGGCATGCTCATTACTTGTTTTTTTCTCTCCTTTTTCTTCAAATGTACTGGTCGAAAAAGCCAAGTGTGCTTGAGAGGGGGCTTCTGAGACGCGAGCACAGGGGTGGTTTAGGGGCACAAGTCTTTTCAGTCAATGGAAAGTTGCTGGTGYTTACAAATAGAGCCTGAACTTCCATCCCGTCAGTTCACTGGCATCTTCACAGCTGMAATCTAGTGGGTGATGCAGAATGTAGCAAAACTGAAAGAAAGGGGCCTACTAGATACCAGCCTGCTCTGAGGTCCCTGCAGGTAGAGCTGCACCTCTGGAACGGGCCAGGAAGGACATCGGTGAACACGGAACCTGCTTCAAGACTAGGCAGCCCCGTGATGTCCGGGGCTGAGAAGCTGCTTTACGGCCAAGGTATTCAGTTTGCCGAACATCACAAGACGACAGAGCAACCTCAGCCATYGTGTGCTCTGCGTGTGATGTCAGCACGAAGAGCGAGCTTTTCCTTTGCACGGATGCTCATCAGGAGTCATTCTCTCATCCAGCTTCAGGGAGGCAACGAAGCTGAGGTCATCAGAGCCCTTGGGAGYTTTCTGTTGTTTGAAGCCTCTTGGATTTTCATCAGCTCTGAGAAGAGGTTCCTAACATCTCCTTTGCTGAAATTTTTTTTCTAGGTTATTTAGAACTCAATGGATCTGCTTGCTTGGGCAAAGCAAGATAGCCAGAAACCTCAAATCGAGTACACATTTAATATATACCATACCCTTTCTATACCTGCACTTTATACCTAGGGAAACTCCAGGAAAACCACCTAGCAATCTACAAAGCAAACTCTTTAATCCTCTTCAAACAGATGCTCTGCATCACATCCAGAACTCCAGCACGTCTAGCACAGAGCAGAGGAGGTTTTGAGGAACGGTTAATTCTGTGATTTGAGTCTGAAAGCTCCCCAGGAGTTTCAAGGATGCTTAAACATCAGAGGCTTCTGATGTGCAGAGAAAAGGAGTCTGAAGGAAGTAATGACACCCTTGGGGCTTCTTCAGGGCTGGAAGGATCATTCCTGCTGACACATTTAGGTGCAAAGGTCTCCTGAGAGGCTCTGATGGAAGAAAATGCTAAGGCAACATGGGTGTCTTGCCTTGGAAGTTATGACAGAAAAGTACTTGCTAACATGCCCCACCTCCTCTCATCTCAAGATCTTTGCAGCAAGAGTTGATCCCAGGATCCAAAGGAAGCTCCCTGAAGAAAGGAGGAGGTGATTCAGGTCTGCACGGCRTGACGGCGCTTCCCAAGGTAAACACTGAGCCTGGAGGGTCTGTGGAGCCCCCGCAGGCACCTTACCAGGCTCTCCACCTTGCTACCAGCTACTGCATCAGCTCACACATCCCCTGCTGCCTTCTCTGGCATCCTGCTTGTGCTGAGACATCTGCTTAGCATTAGTTGTGTTCTGGGGATTAATGGGGCATTTTTGGCTTGGAAACCAATGGCTCTGGATTCTGTGCTGAATTTCCCAAGAACTGCAGGAGCACAAATTGCAGAAAGCAAAGCAGATTTTAGTCAATTAGAATGAGAATGCAGACATACCTCCTTTATGGCTCAGTTGACAATTTCATTAATTAAAACCTCATTAGATGGGCTTTCTTTGAGCCTGCTCTGTAGGTTCCCAGTAAGCAGAAATTCCCATTCACTGCAGTTACAGAATTACTCCCAAGAGAGCTGGCAGCTGGTGCCTGGGCAAACACTTGAAGGAGATATCAAGTAAGGGATCAAGTCAGCCCAAGGTGAAGAACATCAAGGCTAAGTGAGGGAAAGCTCCAAGTGCAGCTTTCAATGGGACAGGGGCTTCCTCACCTAATTCCTCCATCTGTGCTGCTCATCTTTCCCCGGGAGGTGCCTAGTTATCCCAGCTCAGCACTGAGGATCTATCCCAAACTATTCCTCACGCTCCTCTAAGGCCGAGTCTGCCTCCCCGTTCTGCCTCAGTAGAGCTTTCTTCACAAACCCTTTCAACAGCAGAAGAATGGGCAGCCTTGAAGGGGAAGAGCTGGCAAGGCCCTGGGCTTCCATCAGGAGGATCCCAGCAGCTGGCAGTCCCTTTGGTTTCTGCAGTTCAGCTAAGGCTGTAATTGCAACCAGCTCTTCTGGCATCCACTGAGCTCTGGTTGTGCTGGCCTGGGACAAGGACCAATGCAAACTTAGAGGAGCTTTAGGAAAGCCCGAACCCTGGGCATCCAGGCAAGGAGCTGCCTGCATTTTGGACAATGAAAAAGCCAAGAGGCTTTCAGAGGGCCCAGAGGCTCAGTGACCAGCCAGTCTCAGGAGAAATGCTAGCATCAGCCGTCACTCCAGAGCTGCTTGGAAGCTGGAGGAGATCCTGGCCCAGGAGCACAGCTCACAATTTTAGACCATGTTGTCCATACAAGCTCAACAGCCCATATGGAGCATCTAGTCATGTTTGTGTCATAAGTGAAACTCCATTAGAGCCAAAGCACTTATTTCATCAGCAGAGAGTTTGGCCTAATTAAAATACTATGTATTTAGAAGAAAACAATATAGGGCAGGCAGGGAAATATGCTGAGCCTCTCAGCTCTTTAAGAAAATAGGTTCCTGGGAACAGATTTAGTAAGCAGAATCTATGACAGCCCAAACCAGTTCTCCTGGGCAAACAAACCAGCAGCCTGCAAGAACCTGCAGAGCMATTCGTATTTCACCACCAAGATGAGAAGGGCCTAGCGTTGCAGAAAGCGCCTGCTGCGCCCGGAGCGGCCACGCTCATGAGTCCTTGCGGCGGGAAGGGACTGCCGGCATCCAGCCGCTGCTGTCTGAGGATCCTAGTTAAACACAGGGAGCTTCTCAATGCCGGGTTATGGACAGGTTGTATGCACAGCTTTGTGTTGCGGTCACTGTTGAGGCACCTGGACTGTCTCATGTTGGATCTTGGCCAAACTAGTGTCCGGGTCTCAACGGAAGCCTTCCTAGATGCAGCGCCCCGTTCCTGCCGTTGCCGGCGTGGCACTCTGTGTCGCGGGGAAGGCCGCGCCGCCACCGCCCGCGCCGAGCTCCTCGGGCTGCCCGCTCAGCGCGCCAGCTACAGGAAACCCTGCCGAGGGGCCGCGCRGAGGGGGGAGCAGGAAATCTGAGCCGGGCTTGTGGGCTAGAGCCGCGCCGCGCTGACCAAGGACGGAAGTCCCACMGCTGCACACAGCTCCTGGCGGGGACTGTGTCAACAGGCAGGTAAAAACAGCTGGTGAGCACATGGCAAGTGAGCCTGCCTGTTCAAATGGGGAAAGTGTTTGCAGTTGGGCAACTGCCTTCTGCATTTGTTTTCATCAATCAGCTCAAGTCCCCTACCCTATCATTAGCTGCTGTTAAAGGGTAAGCAAGGTCTTGCTCCAGACCCTGGGCCAGGCTATCACAGGAGCAAGGATAAGGAAGCCACAACCTTGGGAAGCACTGGGAAGGCCGAGCTTGTCCCACAGAGCTGCTGACTCGCACCTGACAAGCTCGGGTGGCACCTCCTGGCTCCCGAGGGTGCTAATAGCAAATGGCAGCCCGGGACACGTTCTGCTTCTGGGCAGGATATGCACAAAGGGTGGGACTCCTGAATATGAAAGCAGAGAGGCTTGTCCCAGCTCATTTTTATCTTAAAGCAAGTGCCTAAAAATAGGTCAGTTATTTCCACTCTAAAACCCCTTTGTTTCTCTGCATTGGCTGGAAAAGGAGCTTTGAGTGGCTAATTCAACTCTAGACATCTGTGCTTATAGAAATAAACCCTACCTATGAAGCTCTGCTTCCACAGAAAGAGGCAGCTCAAAGCTGAGGAATGAGGCCTGTTATAGTGCATAAAACTATAAAGCCTTTTATTTTTTCCTCTCTTAAAAAAATACTCCCCCCTCCCTCAAGAAAAAGAGGCAGCTTCCCCAACTGCARTCCCTTTGCTACATGTCCAGTGACATGGAAAGTACCAAAACGGCTGTTACCTCCATAGTATCCGACCTCAAACACCTGCCGTTTCTGCATGGGGTGAGTGGGAGCAGCAGGAAGAGGCACTCGGGGCCCCGCGCTCTGCCCGTCTCACTGCGGCTGCTACCAAAGGGCAGGGCGTGGCAGGGGGTCAAGCTGATCTTGCAAATGTTTAATTAACTTTTCCGCCCTGGTTGAGGTTCTTTGCTATAGTTGAGGCAAAGAGATGCTGCAGGATTCATSTTTTAGCCTCATGCATCAAGAATCAGCTGAAAGGGGCAATAAGGAGACTTCAAAACTGTGTGCAACAGCTGAGGATTCTTACCTTCTGCCTGGCTAACCTACAGCTGCAATCAGGTTGTATATACAGGCCTAGTTCAAATACCAGTTTCTACCCAAAGCCTCCAATAAGCCACAATCTGGGTTTCAATATGGGCAAAATCATCTAAGTTCTCATGGGACAGCTAAAATTATAGTCCAAGGCTGGACAGACAAGGRGGAAGAAGAGGAATAAAATAAAATGGTTGAGTTTTGAACTGCTACCATGCACCAAAAGCCCAGGAAAAATGATTATAGAGGAGATTCAAACATGGAAATGAAGACTGCTCAGGTACATTGGAGAACACGTATGAATTACAGCAGATAAGATGCTGTTTCAGACAAATTCAGAAGACAAGGCTGGCAAAGTAAAGGTGATAGGAAACCACCTGAACCTAAAGAAATAAAATGGTAAAGAATATGGTAGATGGTGCATAGGTTTAAAACCAGTTGGGGAAAAAAGTAAGTCAAAGGGGAAAGGATATGATTAAATAACCCAGCAACGGAAGGAACTTGATAGTTTTAGAATCAATAAACTCCTAAACAAAACAGATATCGGTGTTTTGGGGGATTCTCAGGTGGCTCCTGCAACTGGCGCTCCCTGGAAAGCCAGACATGTGTTCATCCCTGGAACTGCACATCTCCAGCTGAATTTAGAGCATTTTTTGCAGGGAAATGCAAGACTGAACAAGAAAACAAGCTAAGTACAACAATAAGGATYGTTCCTGATCAGACAGCACCTACAATTAGCAAAAAAATGGGGTGTATCAAATSTCAAATGCCTTGTAAGTGTTCCACTATAACCATATAGGAAAGTAATTAATATATGGAACAAAAGTAGAAAAAGTCTAAGCCAATATGCAGTCAGGCTACCCTGCTCAGCCTCATCTAGTACATCTAACTACATGCAGACACATTTACTACCCATTAAATACTCGTTGGCATTGGAGATAATGAAGCCAGTGCACATATGCTGCAGCAGACAAAGCTGGAACCTAACTGCGCTGATGATATCTGCAACAGCAGCGAACAAGCAAAGCAGCAGACAGCATTTGAAAACAGAGGCAGAGGAAGATCAACACTAAACACACGGCAGAAAGATAAAACAAGAAACAGCAGAGTATTTTACACAGAAGTGCCAGTAACTATTGCCTGAATTACAAGAGAAGTCTTGGAAAAGGAAAGCCTCCATTTCTGGTCACCTTATGTGCTTGCTGCAAGACATTACACCCGTTTTTCAAAACCATTTGTGGACAATGGCAGAACATCTTTATGATATACCCCGAGACGTGACCGGGACACTTCCCCAGGCAACTGCACGTGCTTCTGCCTTCCATAAACACAAGTGAGTGTGAGCTGAAGAACAGAGGCAGAACAGCTTTGGCCAAGCCAGCGGGAACGCAGCTGGGCCTGCGCTTCGCGAGCAGCCCAAGCCGAGCTGTCCGCAGGAAGCAGGGGCTGCCTCCCTTGTCTGACTCCGACACTCAGCTGTTCCCAAACCACCGTCACTCACAAGAGAAGGGTTTTTTTCTTACTGGTTTAACAGAAAACAGTGTGAGAGGCAGTGCAAGACAGGATGCAAGGTGGGGAAGCTGGGACAGTGAGAGCCAGCAGGTAAGAGTGGTTTAGGCCATCCCAACAGCCACCACAGGCATTCAAATGTCACAGCTGAAGGCAGCTCTGCACTAGCTGCCCAAGCTGCAGGCAGAACCGTACACCATCAACACCAAAAGTGCTGGGAAAGAGGAAAGGCAGCTAAAACCASCACAGCAGCATCTCTGAAAGGATGCAGCCAGCAACAGGTTGGACAAACTGGATTCTAAAATAACTGAAAAGCCACAAAGCTCCGGTCTCAGTATAACTGACTGAAAAGTGGCTTTTGCAACTAGTAACGATGTAAGACTATGAAATGCATCTGACAGCTTTAGACATACAGTTCTGACAAAAGAAAACGTAATGTGGTCACATTTAGTTCGGTTAGTAGACAAAAATTCCTCAAATCTGAAGCTATGCTGAAAAACACATTGCAGCTTTCCATCATCACCTGATCTCCAGCCTTGCTCCTACAAAGTAGTCAAGTACTGCTGCCTATGGATCAAGACTCCCCTTCCACTGCTTGAAAACAACAAAGAAAATCTTAAACCCTTATATTTATTCACTCAGTTCCCAAAGCTGCTCCTTCCCATCCACTTTAGTGCTCATTCACCCAAAATTCTACTATCTTTGTAAAAACACCTTAATTATACAAAGTAATGCAACTGGAACAGTTGTACATAGTGGGACAAAACTGATGCTAGCACTAACACTCACCAGTATCACATAGGAAGCCTGTGGTAGACCTTAAAATAGAACTGAGTTTACTTAGGTTAGATTACTTCAGTACACTTTAAAGAAACGATGAGTTTCCTCTTTCTGAAAAGAAAAATACACTTACGACGTTAAAGTTTCCATTCACACTTCTACTCRACTATCTTAAATCTTCAGAGTCTTCCCCTAATATTTCTGCAATGTTTTCTAGATCCCTCACACCTTTAGCATGTACAATGTTTTCTACCAACCATTTGAAGAACTCAGCTGTCTTTACCCAAAATACTATTTTGGGTTTTTTGCTTCCACAGAAATGACTGTACATTTTACAAATTTGCACCGAAGAAACAGTATCACAATAAGTAAAAATCTTTGTAAGACAAGAGATGTTTTATGTTGGGGGAAGCTGATGGACAGGCACACAGACTAAGAGCATATTTTAACTCCGCTTACTACGAAACTCCATAGACTTCTGGCTTTTCTCCTTTTCTGCTATTTAGTTTCCTGGTGTTTACTGATCTCCTGTCAGGCAACACTACAATACCCTCAGAGCACTAATTTCTTCTATTTCACCATGCTCTCATTCCTTCTTTTTTAATAGCCAGCTGTGGCTCCAAACCTTTAAGCACCTTGCCCAGCTCCTCGATGAACAGTCTCTGCACGGCCCAAGAGTTCCATCGCTAGTCTTTCCTGTAGTTCAGGTTGAGGTACAGGCAAAGGATTATTCATCACCACCTTGCTGATACGCACAGAAAGCACCCATGGCACTTTGGGTGAGGTTTGCAATATGGCAGGAAATAGTTCTTGAGCTGTTGGAGCTTTTATAAGCTCAATCTGTATTTTCTGAACTCACAGATGCAAAAAAACCCCACTCCACTTCTAAAAGCAGCTCCTGATAAACATAATTTCACAAGGATTAGTGAAATTAGCAAAGTAGTAAACCCACACACCATTCTCCAACTATCACTCTCCRCTATTACATTGTGCAGAAGGGCTGAAGGCAAAGCTAGTTCTTTAATACTAAGTCATATTATAATTTATTCTAAGTAATGTTTTTCATTTTCTTATAACACTGCTAAAAGGTKGTATTATTTGTGATCTTAACTCTGCCTTTTCCCTGAAGTAATGGAGTTGTCCTACCTTTTCTTTACACATTCACACTTACTTAAAACCTCACTTATTTCTTATTCCAAGAGCTATGCTCTCCTAAAAAAAAAAAAAAAAAGTTGATGCTTTCCAGCACCTTTGGAATTTGATTTTGGGAAATGTTTGCTGTGTAGAAAAGGTAGTGACAGCCTGTGTGCTTGTGCTGCTCACAAAATTAAAATGGACCTCCACAGAGGGCTGTCATACCCAATGACTGTGGCATGCTTACTGCAATAATTAGAGGCATTAGAAGATATTCATATTGCTTACTCAGAGCGCCGAGTGGGTGGAAATCAGCAGGCTGTGGCACAGCATTCCCCTGGAAGGGCACTAGGAGGATCTGAGAACAGATAAGATGGGCAACTCACAGCAACACTCCACGTCCTCCACCTCCACGGCGTGAGTCACAGCAGTGATTGCTGATCAGGTGGCAACTATCAATTGCCAGCTTCACTTCTGGGAGAAAGCTTTGTCACTGCCCAGGTGAAGAGATATTTAGGTGCCCCTCCATAATGCCTGAACTTGTACCACTGCAAAGAGGCACAACCATTCTGAAAGCAGAAATATGCAGACTTTTCTCAGAAACTAAAACAGGATTGTAGTTTAGAATTGAAGATTTTTGCTACATAGGAAGCTGGAAATCTCAGCTTCCACTAGTTTCAGGTACTTGGCCTTATGCTTAGTGTAATTCAGCAGAGAAACACCTTTACACTTCAGGAAAGCAGGATGAACCACCCCTGTTAGTTCAGTCATACAGCCGCTAATTAATAATATGTTTAAGGATTTCAGCAGCTGGTTGAAGCAAGATCACTTTCAGCAGGATTTTCCTGCTTTAATTATCTTGGCTTCGTGGCTGAGAAAAACAGCCTTATCTTGGCTTACTGAGCATATGCCCACAGAGTTAACTGCTCACTAGCTACTGTAGTGAGTTTTTTCACGTTAGGAAGATTTGCACTTGATGCAGCCTGTGAATGCAGTTTACTTTCAGTATCAGTCTGGCACTAACAGGTTAACAGCATCTCAGAATCCTTTACTCTTCCTACCAAGAGGTAGGATTGAGCTTACCATYTTCTTAAGTTAGCATTCCACATTACCTTTAAAAATTAAACACATAATGCATCGACACATCCCAGCACCTGCTCTGAGTGGCACTCCTTGCCCTGGTGAAGCCCTATTTTTCAGAGCTCAGCATTCAATAAGCAGTCCTTGTAAAAGCACCATTTCCTTGCCCAAACTCATCACTGTACATGCCCACATAAAACACCAACGCACCACAAGCAAAAGCCCATCACACAAGAGGCCATACCCTAAATACAGGCAATGCACAGAACCGACTGTATCAGCAGGAAACTGCATGCAGGCCTCAAAGCATGGGGCAAGTTCCAGACACAAGAGTCAAGTCACCACTGAAGGACTCTACCCGAAGCCTTCCGCCACAGAGCATCCTGCTGCACGAGGTTCAGACACACTTATGGTGCTGGTGCCACCAACCATATGGCACTAGGGCATTGTAAGACTTCACACACAAGACCCCGATGTCTGCATGAAGCCTTCTCCACATACTTCTCAAACAGCCACTGCCATTTCTTTGGCCATGCAGACAAATGCAGCCCATCTGACTTGCAGTGAATGGGACAGTTCTCAGTTTACCTAGCTCATTTGCTTAAGCATCKAGGAAGCCCAAGTTATCCAACATGACTTGAAACACTCTATATTTGCGCAGTATCTACTCTGAAAAACTGAAGCTTCAGCGAGTTTTTCATTTACCTCCACCATGCTCAGCTAAGCTGAACAGTAGGAGGCATGAGATGCAACATGCTGATAATGAAGTATTTACCATAGAGGATGCAATACCATTACAGCAGAGCCCATTCTTTACAGCCTACACTGTTCTAGGCAGGCTGTCAATAGAAACAACTGCTTTATTTTCTCAGCAACATCTACATTTGCTGCACAAGGCCACAGCTGATAAGACAGTGAGCAGCTATCTAGGTTATAAACCCTAAGGATTTTTCCCTGCATCTATATTAAAATAGTCAGATAAATTTCAAGTCTGAAACAAATGGACTCCATGACTGCAGGAACATGAGTGGCATAACTTAGCACAAGTGKTTTTTGGCTTTTCATGGCCAGTTCTGTCAAACCAGACTATTTTGATAGACCTTCAGTCAGGAAAACTAATGTGGTCTCACTTAAAATCAAGACCCCTATATGAGCATGGGCACCCAAACCACAGCTAGAACTGAGGTTCAGGATAAGGAGTCCCATTTTATCATCTGAAGTCACATGCTGCAGCATTATCTGCTTGTAGATTTCCCCATATAGAAAGGAAGTTGAGACAYTTTTCATAAAATCCTGCTAAACAGGTATGTTCATCTTAATTAACTAGCAAGCTTCAAAGCTTGGCCTGAATAATTCAACTATTGAATCAGAAAGATTATAATAAATAAGCTTTATAAAAGGACTGAAGAGACTAGACTTTATGAGCCAGAGAATCTTTATAATCTGAATCTGGAATCATGTAATTACATTCAAAGTACTCAAGCATTCTCTCTCCACCTCTGGCATTCTACTTGTGCTGGATCCATGGGAGTTTCCTTGGAATCATCTATCTCTAAGAGAATAAATTATAAATAGTAATACTTATTTTGTAAATCAGTGAACCCTGTGTCCCCAAGGCCCACTCAGACCATGGTGAACAAGATTTGAGAAAGTCTGTCCACACCTGAAGATAACCTGATTAACCTGGAATTGTTAGGTCAGCCTACATATGAGATAGGAAGAAAAAAGAAGGTTTCAGTTAGCATCTTTGATGGACAAGTTGCTGCACCACAAGGATCAGTTGCAGGGAAAGTGAGTGTTTAACCTAAAGGTTTGCTCCAGAAGAAGCCTCAGGCCAAAGGCAGGTTCCACAGAAAGCTGGTGGGCAGKGCCTGCCTTGGTCCTGTGGGAGGGCAAGGCCAGGGCACCAGTGGCAGAGCCCCAACAAGGGAAGTGGCAGGTTCCCTCTGCTACCGCACAGCCCTTCTGGGATCTGTCCCCCTTTAGCTTGCTGCACTCTTGAATTACTGGCCCATGCGAAGCCTAAGCACAGGAAAAGACCACCTTAAGTAGCCTTTGGCTTTAGAAGCATTTCATCTTTTCTTGAAGGTAAGAAGGTCAGTTTTTTGCCTCTTAGGTGACACTGGTTTAGAGCTCTGAAAAAGCTATTTAGCAGTGCTGTATTAAGCTACAATTCTAATGTTTAACTAAAACAGCTGTGGTAAAGCTTTTATCATAGGTTCTGGGGTCAAAGGCCTACTATTTGTTCTTAAGAGTAGCAATTTCTTAAGAAAATCTCAATAATATGATTTTCTTTAGCAGTCTCTCAGAAAATTTAGCATTATGGCTGACTTGAMTACTTGTAGATAAAGAATATACATAGTATTTGGACACTAGCAATTGTCTTGATTAAAGAAATTTATTCCAATCTTTAGACATGATTTACACTGTTGCCGAAAAGGCAGTAAAACAGCAAAGACCTGTGATTCACTTTTGTATTTAATACTCTTCACCTTCATCTTCTCCATCCATTGAGTCTGTGCCCACTTCTTCATAATCCTTCTCAAGTGCAGCCAAGTCTTCACGAGCCTCTGAGAACTCTCCCTCCTCCATCCCTTCTCCAACATACCAGTGAACRAAGGCACGTTTTGCATACATCAGGTCAAATTTGTGGTCCAGGCGAGCCCACGCCTCGGCAATGGCTGTAGTGTTGCTCAGCATGCAGACCGCACGCTGGACTTTGGCCAGATCACCACCAGGAACCACTGTTGGGGGCTGGTAATTGATGCCAACCTACATGAAAAGCAAGAAAGTCATTGAGTTTTTGCAGCATTTGACAAGGATTATTCGAATATTTCAGAGAAGAGCTGAACAGTGTTTAATCTCTCAGAAAGGGCTCTGTACAAGAATATAAGCCTCCACCTATCAAAATACAAAGTATTTTAGTGAAAAAATATACTTGATAAGCTCAAAACCAGTGAAGAAATCCATATTTAAGACCTTGGGATGCAACTGAGACTTACCTTAAAACCAGTAGGGCACCAGTCCACAAACTGGATTGTGCGCTTGGTTTTGATGGCGGCAATAGCAGCATTGACATCCTTGGGGACAACATCTCCACGGTACAGCATACAACAGGCCATGTACTTGCCATGGCGAGGGTCACACTTCACCATCTGGTTGGATGGCTCAAAGCAAGCGTTGGTGATCTCGGATACAGAGAGTTGCTCATGATAGGCTTTCTCTGCTGAAATAATCGGGGAGTACGTTACCAACGGGAAGTGGATACGAGGGTAAGGCACCAAGTTGGTTTGAAATTCAGTAAGATCCACATTTAAGGCACCATCAAATCTGAGGGAAGCAGTAATGGATGAGACTATTTGACCAATGAGGCGATTGAGATTGGTGTAGGTTGGGCGCTCAATGTCCAGGTTCCTACGGCAAATGTCATAGATAGCCTCATTGTCAACCATAAAGGCACAGTCGGAATGCTCCAGGGTAGTGTGGGTGGTCAGGATGGAGTTGTAGGGTTCAACAACAGCTGTTGAGACCTGTGGTGCAGGGTAGATGGCAAATTCCAATTTTGATTTTTTTCCATAGTCAACTGATAGGCGCTCCATCAGCAGTGAAGTAAACCCTGAGCCAGTGCCTCCCCCAAAACTGTGGAATATCAGGAAACCTTGCAAGCCAGTGCACTGATCAGACTAAAACCAGAACAGAAACACATGTGTTAGAGCAGTTGTGTCTAGACATTCAGAACCTCACAAACCCATCTTAAACCCGTGAAGGAATGAAGTCCAAACTGACATATATCAAACTGACTGAGCTCCAGGAAAATAACACTGAATTTGATTCCTCTATTGTTACTGAGCTAAGGGAAATAAGCAGGCAAATTATGCTGCCATTCTGGTTCTTGTCAGCAGAAGAACCTCAACTGCTTTCTCCCCAGACAGGAGTGCCACTTGTTACTTAGCTTGATTCCCAGCAGAGAGGGAGTACAACAGCCAACTTTTGAAAAACAGGACAGCATTTCCCRGCTCAGAATACAGACTACTAGAGACTTATCGGTAAAGCACTGTGTCAAGGCACCATCTGTAAMGGTAGATGTTGAGTATAAAAAGTTTTCACTTGCAAAAGGCACATTTCAATGACTCATTTAGTACTTCACATTAGAGCACCAGAAGCATATCCTAAATTTCTCTTCTGCAATGAGAACGCACTGCAGAAAAAAAGTACTCAGTTCAGGACTGCTTCTCTAAAAATGAACTCTAACCTAAATCAAGCCTTCATAAATTTGCCAGATGTTCAAAGAACTGTGGAACCCAAAACATCACAATTCACTGGGATTTATTCCTCTTTTCTACTATTGTTATAAGAAAATAAAAACCAAGATTACAACAAAAGRAAATGCAAAGTCTAAGCCACAAAAGCAAACACTCCTATTTAAACTTATTTTCAAGAGCCTCCCCAAAAGACCAGTCCTTTTCCAGATGGAACTATCCAAACCAGAATAATCACGTTCCCAGACTCAGTCCCAGCTTTACAATGTTGAACATGAAGCTAAACATTTTAGCATGTCTTATGAGCATTTGAGGCCATCTGAAAACCATATCTTACAGGTATAACTCAAATGCTCTCAGCTGGCTAAGAGGAAAGACCGATGGAGAGTAAGTCCACAACTTCTCTTAGCACTGAGCAAATAGAGCACAATTTACACACCCATATTTGAAAAACTAACATCCAAATCCTGTAAAACAGGCTGTAGTTGTTTGACAACCTTCAGGGCAGAAAAGTCTTACCAGTTTCCTGATACGCTCCAGGACCAAATCAATGATCTCTTTTCCAACTGTGTAATGACCTCGAGCATAGTTATTTGCAGCATCTTCTTTACCAGATATCAGTTGTTCAGGATGAAAGAGTTGCCTGTATGTCCCATTCCTAACTTCATCTGCAAAGACAAATCATTTTTATAGTAAGATACTTCTCACATAGAACATTTTTCAAACTTGAGGAGGTGAAGAATAAGGTATCCAAAACCATATCTAGAATTATAAGTATAAATATAAGTAACTCGATGTCCTATCCCATGCAGGTTGGATTAACTTTTGTCTAGTCAGAGCAATTTCGAAGTATATCAGCAGAATCTCTTTTCCATGGTTTCCATTTTATAGTTAAAAAGTTTACACTTTTGTCTTACAAGTCCTSTAGATTGTTGCCTCTGCTTCTGCAGTAGTCACTGCCTTTGTAACTCAATCATTCCTGTTCTTTACTTCTTAATTGTACTGCCAGGAATAGAAAACATTCAAGAGGAATTAGGAGATACTCCTTTAGAGGAAGTCACTAGTTCAAACACTGCTATAAAAAACAAACAAACAAAAAAAACCAGAAACGGCTGTACTATAAAGACTACAGGTCAATGTCAATGATATGGCCTGGCTATCAGAAATACATATTTACATATAAATTTCTGACCTATTAAAGGGACAAAGACAATTCAGCACCAACTCCAGTTTAGCTCAAGTCATTCCTGACTTCAGTATTACATATTTTAATTGAAGTCAGGTGGAAAGCAGACAGCTGCAGATGAAGTCACTTCTTTGCATATATTGCTTTTAATCTGTGAGTCAGCAAGACTTAAASTTTAAAAATACAGATATTATTTGAACCAATTCAGGTTGACCAGCTACCACTGCAGTCTATAATCCAATAACCTGAACTATTTCCAAGACTGCATCAGAATAAAAATAATTTAGAGAAGCCAGAAACATCTGTATTTTCAGTTATCCTAAGATGCTTTGCATTAAAGCTCCAAGATAAAACGGAGAAGACCTATGTCTAAAGGGGAAAAGCATGCAGCTACATCAGCAGGAGGGAATAACACAAGTCAAAATGGTTCTGAGGAAGAAATGAACCTCAAGGTTTGCATTAGGGAAGTGTGGTGGAAGAGGCTAACAATCTACAGCCAACCCACATTTCTCTGGAAATGCCATCCTTCAAGTCTAATCARGGTAGAAATAAAAACCATTCAATATTCACACATGCAACTGCCTATTTCTTGGTGGGAAGTTGGATGGTATTTTGCACATCCTACACAACTAGTGCACACACTGAACAAACCTGCTGCTCTTGCTAAGGGCAGCATCTACCTGGAAGCTTCAGAAAGTCCTTATGCATGCACAAGGTTTTTCATAAACGCAGTGCTAGCCATGCTGCATGCATAGGGCAAGAATCATAGCAGTCCAGAAAGCTAAAACCATTTTCAAATAAGTAGAGAGGGAACAAATTAAAAAGTCTAGTCCTCAGACAGGCAAATAATGCAATCTTTGTAAGGGAAAGCTCATCTTCTGTAGCATTACCAGGCATTTTATAAGACAGGTCTTTTGCCTGTCTCATACTCTGCTTCCCTCATTAGCAAGCAGKAGAACATCCCTTTTATCACTTGTCCCACAGCTCATCAGAACTATGCTAGAGGCAAGGGGAGTTATTTTGCCACCTGCTCTCTCCCTTGCCTCACTTCTCAACCTCTTCTGGTTGCTTAGAGCCACCACCTGGCCAGCAGCAGCAGAAGCAACAGCCACGGTGCTCCCAAAAACTATGTAAACTACATAAAAGTACATGAAGGGCAAGGTCAGGAGGTGTTTTGGCTATATCTAAGTCAGCCTGACACTCCCTAACCCTTTACCTGCYGAACAGTCCTCTCCTGCAGAAATTTCCTACTGTATATAGTAGGCACACAAAATAATTCAGGACATCAGATGAGAAGTGTCAGGAGACCCAGTTTGGACATACAGGGATAGTCTAAGTGTAGTCACTGATCTCCCCTTCACAGCTTTTTTTCCATCAGAAAATACAACAACTCTATCAGCACAGGTAGTGCAGGACCTGAGCACAGAATCATCACTTTGGTCAAGAAACCCATGAACCCGACTCCAACAGAATGACTTTGCTGTCACCACTGTGCACATGTAAAGGCCAGACTGAGGATAAATGGAAAAGGTCTTTGTGAAAAGGAAGGCTCCCATCAGGCTGGGTGCATTCCTCATGTCCTGGATTAGGCAGGGACAGAAGTGGCTCAACACTATAAAAGGCAGCATTGCCAGAGCTGGGATAAGAGCTGATTGTTTTTAGGCAACAGGAAGTTGAAATGCAAGAATTCATACTGTTCAAAACATGGGTATGATACTTAGACAAAAAGCAGTCAATTTTAATCAGCTCAAGTCTGTAAAGTTTAAGGGGTCCTTAAATTTAGGATAGCAACTGAAGACTCATTTCTGTAAGTGCTATTCAAGCCATGAAGTAGAAAATAATTTGGGGAATCAGAGCAATCATTCCTACAAACAGGAATCCACTTAATGGTACATTAAGTAGATTTAAAAAAAAAATCATAAAAAGGTTCCTGTTGACTGCTATACATTTTATGCCATCATACTGTTTCAAAAGCTTAAAATTAGCTCCTTGAATAGCAAGCATTGGCTAATTCAGAAGCATTTAATACTACAGGTTGGCAGAAGGTGCTGTTTAAGTTCTTTCCAGCAACACAGTGCACACGATTTGCCAAAATCTCAGTGAACATAAAGCAAAGCAGTTGCTTTGTTTTCATCACTAGGAAGACCTCCAAGTTAAAGCAGATCTCATGGTACATTCTACAGTCCTTCATGGGGATCATTGTTTATTTACCTATTACCGCTGGTTCAAGGTCCACAAACACAGCACGAGGAACATGTTTTCCTGCACCGGTCTCACTGAAGAAGGTGTTGAAGGAGTCATCCCCACCACCGATGGTCTTGTCGCTGGGCATGGTCCCATTGGGCTGGATGCCGTGCTCCAGGCAGTAGAGCTCCCAACAGGCATTGCCTATCTGCACTCCGGCCTGGCCAACATGGACTGAGATGCACTCACGCTGCGCGGGAGGGAAAACGGATCAGCGAGCGGAAACAGCAGCTTCCTTGTTTAGAAAACGTTCAGCAAAACTGTCCCCACAGTGCCAAGCTATTGAAGCTTCAGCAAAGCTTCAGTGTCTTGGCATTTGGCACAAAACTGATAGAACTTCTTTCAGTCCTCATCTACCTCCACCATTTTGGGCATGSTCCTTACAAGCTCATCTCTGCTTGTTCATTTCTTCCAGCCAGCAGGAGTGTGACCAGCCCTCCCAAACCTTCGGTAGACTTCGCTTCAAATACCAAGTGGTTTTAACAAATGCTGACTACACCCAAGTGGTCAGAAAACACCCCCAGCATCCCAACCCCAGGAGCCACCAGAGGGAGCAGTATCTTTTGCAACACCAGGGCCATTTTGTTCTTAATATATGTAAAGTCAGAAAAAACTACTTTGATCATTTTAGGGAATTTTGGCATTCCCCATGAGTCTTGGCCTAAACAAACCCTTAGTAACATCTCAGATATGAAACACACACATTGCTGTATGCAAATATTAAATGCCTTAATAAAGAAAACTATCTCACTAAACAGTCAGCTAAGCTGCAGAGAAAATAGTTCTTGTCAGTAGGAGAATCAATTCATACCATTTTATGGCTCCCTGAGTCTTCTTTGATGGCTGCAACACAACCCTAGTTTCTTTATATTGCAGCACAGTGTTTTCAATATAAAAAGCCAATCTACAGCTCTACTAACCACGTCCTAACTCCAGGTCTATCTGCAGAATGTTACATCTAATTTACTTATTCTGAAAGCTGAACACTAGAATAAGCATATGATGGTTTTGAGTAACAGTAACAAACCTAGCTACACTCAGACACCAATATTTGGWTAGTATGATTAATTTGCTTCCCATAATTTGCCTAGTTCAGTCAACAGCCAACACAGGGGAGCAGAGGCACATAAAAATATATGCAAGAAATTCAAATCAACACTGCCTATTCTCAAGCAGTTCTGTAGAGCTAAGACCAGATGTTCCACAGCTCCCCATCCRCCTCAGCAATGTTTCAAATACCAAGAGTCTCCAGAAGAGCAACATCTTTCCACATCCTTCCTGCACCCACTCTCACCACTGTCTTCCCTCCCTCAAAACTGCTACCACCTGCCCCTKTCCAAGGCCACTACTGCTACTCCAAGACCAAGAGGACTGGGCTTGGCAGGTTGCTGGACGGGTACTGCATAGCCAGGGTAGACTTTGTAGCAAAAGCATCAAGAAAAGCTCCACAGCAGAGCTCAGTGAGGGAAGCTAGGACATGGCAATGGATCTAGGGCTTCTTTTTCTGGTGAAAACAGGCACAGATACAAACCTCACCACTTCAGTCTGGAGCAATGCATGAAGCAACATGGGCTTCATTTGTAGAGCTCCTCATCAGAGAGCACAAGAAAATATGGGGAGACCAACACTACCCAATGAAATARAAGCACAGAAATTGCCAAAACACACAACTTGAGCATCAAATGAGCCAGTGCCTCCTCCCAAAACTACCCAACAGCCATCGCTCGTGCTCCAGAGAGAGCGCAAATAAAGGGAAGTGTCATTTGCTCAACACAACAGATGAAGGAGCCCAGGTCCTACAGATGTTGTGTTAAATATTCAGCTTGGCAATGTGCAAAGATCTGCACTTGGGATAAACCAGCTCTGCACATCAGCACTAAGACGCCATCAGCCATGAGGCAGCTCTGCTGGAAAACAGGGATCACAACAGAAGCCAGCTTGAACGAATCAAGAAGGGTCAGATAAGAGGGAGACAACCACAAACAGAGGCCTGGGATGTTCTGATGGTCATAAGCCAAAGGTTCCCCAGCACCTTGGGACAGCCATGGGATAATCACCAGAGAGGTGGGAGGACATGAAGGGATTTCCATCCTTGGAGGTTTGCCAAGGTCTGCCTAGACAAAGGCCTGGACAAGCTGACCTAGCGCTCTCTTCCAATTGCTTTCCTGCAGTTCTACAAGTACCTWTAAGTAGCAGCTGTTTAGAGAGGTAAAATTTAATATTTGAATATTTAATAGGCCACATTTTGTTCTGTGTAACTACTTCACTGTAATTTAAGCTTGGAAAAGTACCTGAAATTGTGAAGAACAGAAGATCTGAGCCCTCAGACTATAACAATCTCCAAGTCCTAGAGCCAGTTACCAAACAACTGTCCCACTCACTACAGCTCTGCACTCCCGGGTATTTCCCAATCAGGTATTTCCCGGTGGAGGGGTCCTAGTGGAGAAGGGGCAAACAGACGTTACCCCCAGAGCTGCTGAGGGCTCCGGCCCCAGGTCAGGACCAAGGGCATCCTAAAGCAGTCAGAATGCCCGAGTGCTCCCTCCCCACTCCTCACAAATGGATTCTGGGCTTCAAAACACTCCTAGGAAGAGGCGAGCTCTTCCCCTTGGTGGGAAGGACTTCGGCCGAGCTGCAGGCAGCTGAACAGCCCCGCAGGGCCGGGCTGTGCCCGGGCTGACCTGGCCTCATTTAAAAGCATGGCCATAAACAGCTCCCCGGGAAACATTAAGGGCCAGGCAAGCCCCTTTTCCCCCTAAATCCTCGCCACTTGTTCTCACCACACTCGGGAGCTGCACAGAAACACTCTCGTTCTGCGGGAGCTCCGGACACCCCCGGCCCCTCGTGCCCATCCCGAGGTCCCAAGGCCCCTCCTGACGCTCGCGGTTCCGTCCTGCGGCGCTGACCTCCCATCGTGGGACGCTCCCGCCCTCCCGCCGCCCCACGGCCGCGAGGCCGCGCGTACAAGGTGACCCCGTGCCCGGCTCTATCATCCTCAGCCCGACGGGGCCCTTCGGGAGGGCCCTTTCCCCGCTACCCCCCTCCCCAGCAGCGCGGCCCGGGAGCTGCCGCGGGTGAAGCGGCGGCTCCCGCAGCGCCTCGGCGCCCCCCACGTGCCGCCCCGTCCTCCCCGCCAGCGGCACCGGCTGCTCACGCCCTCCTGGGCCGAGAAGCGGCACCGGGACCCGTCCCGCTCCCGSGCCACCCCCAAGCCCCGCAGCGGCGGCGGCGCCGGGCGGGCAGAGCCGCGCGCCGCCATGTTCTCGGCGGCGGCCGCCACCATTTTGGGATGAGGCCGCGGCTCGGTGCCGCCGGCCCGGGCTGGGCGCCGTCCGCCTCCCGCACTCCGCCGGGCCCGGGCCCGCCGCTGCCTCGCCGCGCAGAGCGGCGCCCGCCCGCCCGCGCTCACCATGGCTCGGCCGGCGGGAACTCTGGCAGCGGCGGCAGACGCGCAACGAGTCTGGGCAGCACCAGGAAAGCTGAAGCCCTTCCCCGGCACGACTTATATAGGCGGCCTCCGGGCCGCTCTCTCCTCGCGTCCTCTTCATTGGTTGCGCCTTCTCCGGAGGCCACGCCCCTTAGCGGCACCATTGGGTGCCCGCGCACGGCGCTCTCCCGCTCTCCCAATCAGCGCCGGCAGCGGCTTCGTGGAATGCGYCGGGCCTCGCGCTATTGGGCCGCCGATATGAATTTCAACCCTCTTCGCTGTCTATTGGCTTATTCGTAACCAAAGGGCGGGTCTGGGGCGGGGCTTAGACTTCCCGCCAAGGGAGCCCGGCGCCCATTTTCCCACTCGGGTGCCGGTTGGGGCTGGCGGCCGCGCCGCGGGGGCCTCGCGGGCCGGGCGGGGAGGCCTTGCCCGAAGGGGCCTCAGCCCGCCCCGGCGGGCCCTGCTGAGCCGCCGGTTGCGCCCCGCTGCACGGGGGTGTTCGCTGCGGTGCTGCCTTCGTACCCGCGACAACCGGCGGCCTCGGCAGGGCCTGGGTGTGGGGAGCGGCTGCTGCAGCGGCCGTAGGTGACGCCGGTGCGGACACGGCGCCGTCCTGTGCGGGAGGAGCTGGCTTCCCGTTCAGGACACCGCCCCTGTCCCTGCGGAGCAYGGCCGCGGAGCGCAGGATACGCGCTCGGAAAGACTTGTTCCTTTCTAGAACACTAACAGAGGAACGCTCTGTGCTTCCATGAGCAGCCCGAGAGAAAGCAACCAGGCATGGTGTGAAATGGGAGTGTGGGCACCGGGCCTGGAAATGGAACCTGGGCGGGCACAAACTCAGAAATGGTGAAGCAGGAAAGACAGAACAGCCCCAGAGAGGGGGATCCGAGGATGGAGAGGTAGAGGAGAGCGAGAAAGGCAGAACTTGCGTAYTGGGTGCATTTGTGATATGTGCTGTGTGGTGTGTATCTGTTTGATGAGGATGCCAGACGCAACGAGCGAGTGCAAAATGAGCTGTGAGTGTCGAACGGTCTCGGTGAGAGGGACGCAGGTGACGCGGCCGCCTGTGCAGAGCGGGTCCGCCCGGGCCGGCGACGCGCGGGCGCGTCCGTGCGGCTGCCGCCGGCTCAACAAGACGGGAACCAACACCCGATGCCGGGGCAATGCACACAGCCGCGCGATTAACGTCCTCTAAACCCGCCTTCTGCGCTTGAACAGCCTAACCCTCGAGCACCAACGGTTTGTGTAGCGTGATAAAACCTCCATCTATCTATCTAAAGAATCCCATCAACGTTCAATTTCTAATAAGCCTCATAAGCTCCAGCATTTTTGTATTCCAGTCACCTCTGGGATCTGAAAGGACTTGTATATATCCACATATCAAAGGCCAATGTATATGTTGATACATATATATCAATATGATACAGCAACGTATGTGTATCAATGAAATAACTACAGTTTTTCAATTTCCTTCGTTAGTTTTTAAAAAACAAAGGTAAAACGGTCTCATTTTTTCCTTCCTCCTACCATCTGTCGTGCTTTTCCCCAACAAACACATCAGCACCGYTGGACATCGTTGCAAATCCAGCTTTGGAGATCATTGTCCCGCAGGATAAAACAAATAGGTCAGACTGGATTTCATCGCTGCCACGCAGAGTAATCGTACTGCAGATGTCTTAGTGTTGGCTCTCCCTCCGCACAGCCTCATGGTTCAGGCCTTGGGCGATTCTGCGAGAATTTCTTGCTTTCATTCAAAAAACGCATACGGTTCCAGCCTCCCAAAATCTTAGGAATACCTTCAGCCTATCAGCAAAGTTTGGCCTAAGCTCAAAAAACATACAGAAAATAACTTCTGCTATATGTCTATATAGATATATTTTTTAATCGCCTGATATTTTTTTAAGCGAGTCTTAGGCGTTTGAGAGACTTGATTCCTGCCCTGACCCCGCTGTGCTGCACCAGCGCCCGCACTCCGCCCAGGGTCCCGTTGGCTTCTGGCCCGTGCGGCTTAGCGGCGGGTCGGGCCCTGGGCTGTCGCCCTGGAGCGTCCTCTGCTCCCGCAGGGGTTCGCGGGGCGCTGGGGCTGGGCGCGCTGGAGGCCTTGCAGAAGCGGGCTGCAGGTGGTCCCGGTTTGTGAGAGCAAGGAGGACAGTCCTCAGCCTGGCTGGCAACAGGTAAAATTGGAGGGTTGGGCCCRGACGGGTTGTTTAGAGCATGCCCTGGTCCAGCTTAAACTGAAGGTTTCCCACGCTGCTACTAGAGCATTAACCTGGTGGGATTTATCGGGACAGCTACGGGGAAGTGGGTTTTCCGTAGCGCTCGGATCCGGCGCAGGTGTCAGCGCTGCTGATCTGGATTTACCCGGACTGCCCCGTTCCGTGGAGTATTTGCTTCAGACTCGGGTGGGCAGATGAGGCTCTGGTGCTTTCCGAGCCCTCCCCGTACAGCCGCCTGGGGCAGCGGACGGGGCTGCCCCGAGCGCCGTGAAGGCTCCGTCGCGGGGCCGCTCCCTGCYGTCGGGAGGCCGGAGCACGCAGGGCCGCCCGGTTGGCCCGGGCGCCTCGCCCGGCCCTGCCGCCTTCTCGCCCTTCCTCGAGGCCCTGGCGAGCACGAGCCCCTCCCGCCGCGGCCCGTGCCGCCGGGCGCCTGGGCAAGTATTTGCCATGGAGAAAACGCTTTACCAAAGGGGCATCTCTGCAGTAACCGGATCCATCCCCTCCCGCCCCACAGYGAATCCGCTCAGTTTCAGGGAGTCCATCCCAAATCTTGTGTGCTTCACCCCAAGTTTTGACCGGGCTCCTTCCACAAGGATCCCACCCCCCTGCCTGTGCAGAAGGACCCTGCGGGGCTCCTTTAGGAAGCTCCTTTAGGAAGCCWAACGCAAGTAAACTTTGCACATGGCACCAGGACAGACACAGGCTGGGACCGGACGATGCCTCTGCCCTTTCCTGAGCAGCAGAGTTCCCAAATGCGTCTGCAGTTGTACGAGGGCCACCAGCGGTTGCGCTGTGAGACGCCTCACCTGCACGTCGGGCTAGGGCACTGAATCAGTGTGAGTGGCTCCTACAAGCTCTGATACAGTCGACTGCATTAATAACCTCGAATTCAAGATGCAGAGGCGGCCCCGGGGGTCGGCGAGGCTCCGGGGGCAGCGCGGTCCGGGAGGCAGCCCGTGGGCAGGGCTCCACCTGCGAAGGCCGCACGCCGCACGGGCGGGCACGGCCGCTCGCCCCAGCCCGGCCCCGGCCCTGCCCCTCGGCGCCGCCGGGGCCCACGGCAGCCTCTGCGGCTGCCCGCGCTGCTCGCCGCTCCTCCTCCTCCTCGTGGCCTTGCAGACGCCCCGCGCAGCCCGCAGCGCCGCCGTCGCGCCCCGCGTTCCTCACCGCCCCTCTCCACATGAGCCCCGGCGCGGGAAGATGCCCCCCGGCTGCTCCTCACTCGTGCGGCCGTGCGGGGGGCCGGGGGAGGCTGCAGCAGGGGCCGGGCTGGTGGGGCTGCCTGCGGGCGCGGGACGGGGAGACGCTCCAGCCACGGGCCGGGCGGCCGCGCTCAGTGTCACACAGGCACTCGGTGTTGCACAGGCGGTCGGTGGCAGGTGGCGCTTGGTGTCCCGCAGGCGCTCAGTGTTGGTGCTCACTGTCAGGCGCTCGGTGTCCCGCAGGCGCTCGGTGTCRCACAGGCACTCAGTGTCACACAGGCGCTCGGTGTTGGTGCTCACTGTCAGGTGCTCGCTGTCAGGCAGTCGGCGTTGCCCAGGCGTTTGGTGTCCCGCAGGAGCTCGGTGTTAAGTGGCTCTCAGTGTCCCGCAGGCGCTCGGTGTCCCGCAGGCGCTCGGTGTCCCGCAGGCGCTCGGTGTTAAGTGGCGCTCGGTGTCCCGCAGGCGCTCGGTGTCGCACAGGCACTCGGTGTCCCGCGGGCGCTCGGTGTCCCGCAGGCGCTCGGTGTCCCGCAGGCGCTGGGTGTTAAGTGGCGCTCGGTGTCCCGCAGGCGCTCGGTGTCCCGCGGGCGCTCGGTGTCCCGCAGGCGCTCGGTGTCCCGCAGGCGCTAGCGCGAGGCCGCACGCTCCCGCCCCGGCGCCGGCCCTCGCTGGGCTGCTCCGCTGCCTGGCGGAGCGAGCGGTGGGTTTTCCTGTTCGCTGGGCGGTTGCTCTCACAGAAGCACCGCTCCTAATCCTGGGGTAGCTAAAGATGTTCCAGAGATTTTTCATGTTGCCAAAACTTCCTTTCCAGTTCGTAACAGGGACCTTAGGGTGTTTCCATGTTGTTTTAACCTTCCTTTGCAGCACTAGGGGCTATTTGAGATCATCCGGTCGGGGAATCTCCACCTACGGCTTCTCCCCTAGGTCCTGCCGGGGCAGTTTGCTGGGGGTTCCGCGGGGCCTCCTGCTGCACAGGCCTGACCGTTGGCCGCGGCCAAACGCGCGCTCAGCTCTGCAGACGCGGCCCGTGACGCCGAGGGAGGCAGCGCCCGCACGAGCCCTTGGAGACGAGGAGCCCTTTGGACGGGGAGGGGAACGGCACGTCAGGAAAACGGCCGGGAAAAGGCCGGACTGGCTCCTCAGACTCCATTGGCAGACGGCCCCGTGGCCGTTTCTGGACTGAATCAATCGCTATGACCCGAATGAATTATGCAGATCGATAGAAAACACGCAGCACGGGAAACTCGGTTTTGCTTTAGAAGCAGCAGCGTTTGTACCTCTGCAGATGTAGAAATGTCTGTTGATCCGCCCCTGCCTCCGCGCTCGCAGTAAATGAATGTTGGGTGGTTGCAGACTGTTTGTGCCGAGGGGATTCCCTCCTCCTGGGCAAGTTCAGCAAGGACTCGTGCCCGCAAGGGAAGGCAAACAGCGCCCGGCCGGGGCAGCAGGGCCCTGCTGGGAACTGCCTGGGCAGGTGTGGGTGCCGCAGCCCCCCGGGGTGCCCCCACGCTGGTGACAACAGTCTGAGCGCCGGGGCTGTCACTGCAGCGTGGGCTGTTCATCCCACGACACGCACCCGAACTGTGGGTCTCAAGCTCTGCCCACAGCAAATGGAGGGAGAGGCTGGGGAGAGGGCGCAGCAGATGGAAACGCTGATCCCGGCCGTCCTGGGCCAAAGCTCCGTGGGTGGATGTGGATTCTCCGTGACAGCTTTTCCAGTGTGCGATGGGGCACAAACCTCTAAAGCTCTTGATTTAGGGCTGCAAACTCCAGCCAGGCAGGGCTGAGTTTTCTGTCCTGTGGGTCCCCCCTTCAGCTGGGCTGGAGATGCCCAGGCAGAGACGGGTTAAGCGCAGAGCACGCAGCTGGAGGAGTTGTACGAGGTAAAGAAGCCCTCTTCAGCAACAGCTGTCTCTTTAATTATATGATTGCACACTGTTTACTCCCAGGCTTGCCTCCTGCAGGCTGTGTCAAAAAGAAATGGAAGGATGTGCAGGAGTTGCCAGGCTGGAGCCCACGGGGCTGGGCTCTGCTTTCGCTCTGAGAGATTTCCTCTGGGGCAGCAGCGGAACTGTAGGAGAAAATACCTACATTACACAGACGAGTTTAATATCAACCTCCATTGTTTGACTTGGAAACCTTAATATGCTACTAACGCAGCTTCTTGTAGGTAGTCCTTAAACAAGTTCTTGTTTCTCAAGAACTTTACAAGGGAATTTCCTCTTTTTTTGTTACTTGCCCTTCTTGGCATTTTGCTCGTGCGAGCACGGACTCTGCTCCGTGCCCCGTTCCCTGTTCTCCTCGGCACGTCCTGGGGTTGTTGCTGCTCCTGCTGGTTTGGGAAGCTCCTCCAGCCCCGGCGTTCACAGACTAGTCCTGGCCTGCTGCTTGCCTGTTGATCTGCGGTTACCAACCCCCAGCAGGCGGGTCCAGAGCTTGAACCGGCTCCTCTGCCAAGTCGGGTTGTTTCTGCTTTGATTTTACAATTAGAAGCCCTCTGGAGCAGTCACCTAATCACAGTATCACTCCTATAGTGGGTGCTGCTGTGCTTGGGTTCGGTACCCCTCTSTCTTCAGTTATGTCAGGCCTCGGTAACTGTATTTCCTTTTTTTTTTCCGCTGTGAATAAACCGAATCTATCCTCTCTATTTTCGGTTTTGGTTGTGACGCTGAGAATACCGCCTGGCCTGTCCTGCTGCCTGTGGGAAGGTGAAACCCCCCATGAGGCCTGGCCTCTCTCACTGCCCGGTTCGCCCTCTCTTCCCGGTCAAGCAGCAGCACCGTACTGTCTGCTAGTTTACCTGTTCTTCTGCTGTTTGGACCTTTCCTCTGGACCGATTCCCTGCTACATGGTCCTTTCGACCAAGAAACTAGCCAGATGACACTGCAGTTCCACAGCCCGGCAAACAGCTCACGTCACAGTCCACAGGGTAAAGTACCGTGGATCTGAACAACCTTCTGCCTTCTTTCAAGGTAGTTTTAAGGAGAACCCCTGGATCTTGACCCTTACTGCGTGTAAGGAGACCAAGCTTGCTGCGGCACCGCCAGCAGCCGCGGGGAGTTGCCGCGAGGAGGGCAGCGGGGCTGGTGCCGCGGGCCGGGGCTGCCCCGTCTCGTGCTGCAGCTGCAGCGGCAACCGCCTCTCCTCGCTGCCTCGGCATCCCTGCAGACCAGCGGAGGGAGTGAGGAAGGCAGGAGGCGTGGGACACGAGCGGGAAGGGCAGTCCCCGCGGGGAGAGGCTGCTTTGTGCTCTTTGCAGTTTGCTTCCATGTGAGATTCAGCCGTTGCTGCTTTCCACGTGATCTTGCCTTTCGTTCTTCATCTTTTCCCTGCTTCTAGGGCATCCAGCTGCATCCCTCATTCCTGGTTATTCCTTATCGAAGGAGGTTCTTTCCAGCAGAATCKGAAGCTGCACCTTTCTCCGAGCATCTTTTTGGGTGGCCTGCTGCAGTTTAATGGACAGACCTAAGTCCTTCTGTCTATATTAGAGAACAGGAGTCACAATCTGCTCCTGTCTCAGGAAAGCAGAGACAGAAAGTTCTTGGATCCATGTCCTCATGCCCCATCCCAAGTTAACTGGAGATTCTGCAGTCGCTGAGGCCTGGATGTTTGCCACAGAGCGAGCACGCGGCTAAAAGCATTCCGAAGAGCCGGCCCGTGCCAGCTGCGCGGGGAGGCGCAGATACCTGCGCGGACACGGCCTCGCCTCCTCCCGCTTGCGCGGAGGGCATTTCTTCCAGCTGGGTTTGAACACCGCCTGTGGCGGGCGGCTCRGCAGCACGACGGCAGCAGCGTCCTGCCCCTGCACGCACAGCCATTAGGGCCAGCAGCTCTCTGCCTTCCTCCAGGGGAGTTCACAGGCTCCAGGAGCACAGGGAACATGAAAGGGAGAGCAGAAACACAGCCGAGTATTCACATTCCCTGCTGCTTCCCCGGGGCGTAGCAGCTTGGATAACTGCGGACGTGCAGGGATCTCTCCTAGCCAGATTCCCGCCCCAGGGCCAYGCAAGTCCTATCGACTCCACAAATTGCCCTGAAAGCCTCTTCAAGGACAGGCTTTGCCTGCGGTTCTGACCTGTCCTTCCAGAGGAACACCTCCRGGAAAGCGGCGTGCTGGAAAACAGCTCCTACCGCTTTGGCCTCCTCTGGTGGCTGAACTGCAGCTGTGTTGGCTGGAACGTGCCCCAGTTTCAGGCCCGACTACATCTATGAGATTACAGCCTGCCTTCAGCTGTGCGTCCCTCCACCCCTCTGCCTACCCATGCGATACAACTAGGCCAAGAAGGGATGGGGAACTGTGTATTTCTCCATGAAAAGTTATTTCCGAACACTTCATATTCTAAGCATTGCCTCCAGGAAATTACCATGTGATGGTCACAGGATATTTTCCTTGTCAGGAGTTGTTACCACCTGCACAGGTCTCTGTGAGATTCAGAGGTGAAAAGCTGAGTTGCAGCAGCCGCTAGGTTGCTTGGATTCCATTCTGGACGGACTGTCAGAAAAGATGAACAAAACAGTTTTCCCAAAGGGCTTCCTGCTTCCCTCGGACAGGAGACAGAGGGTCATGTCCGTGATCCAGGAGCCTCTTCTGCCTCTGGGGAGTAGAGCACTTGGTTTTCACTCTGTGGCCTGGGCGCCTCCTCCGAAGCCCTCCCGGAGCAGCCGCCTCGGCTCCTCCGCAGGGTGCAGCCCCTCTCAGTCCGCACCGTGCCTGCCCCTCAGCGACACCGCCGCCCGTCCRCACTCGTAAGGAAGCTGCTCTCCCAGATGCAACCAAAATACCATTTATGCTGAGATGCACAATGAACTACCCGGCTTTGATCAAAACCCTTTTCTATTCTCCTTGGGCTTTTATGACAACTAACACTCATCTGCTGTGGTTTCTTTCCATGTCCCCCAGCAGCTGTACTTAGTGGTTTAAGGCAAAATACTTGGTGGTTTAGTGTTCCTTTGAGTCTAGGTTTTGGCCTATCTTCACTTGACCTTGTGGGAGGCAGAGAAGCATTTTCTTGCACTATTCATTTAAGGATSGTGAAGCTATTTCCTTCTGCTTTTTGTTTCATTTCCTCACACTTCTTTTGTTCCTGACAGGGAGCGTAATGTCAGGCATGTAAAATGACATATAGAGAATATTTGTAATACATTACAGATATCCTCTGTCCTCCCAGGCATCCATAYGTTACTGCCCCTGTGCTGCTACACTGGCATCTATTCTCACAGCCCAATGGTTTTGCTCTTGTGTCTCAAGGAATAGGCAAGGCGAGATGTGTAGGAGAGGGCTGATGCCCAAACCCCCTCTCCTAGAGACAACAGCCCGGCTTAATCAACCCAAAGTCATCTGCTCAACTCAGCCGAGCTCCTCAGCTTCAGGTAGGGTGGCAGCAGGGTCCACAGACGCACTAAGCTGCAGACGTAGCACAAGTCCTACCTTAAACGCTCCTGTCTGCCCGCATGGGGACYAGCTGGACAGCAGAGATGCAAAACGCAGCACCGAGGCTGACCGGAGGCGAAATCCTCATCAAAGCTGGTGTGAAAGGAACGCGCAAGAAGGGACTGCCCCCTGGGAAGACGACAGCGCTGGCCTGCTCAGCTCCACCAACTGGTAACTTAAAAGATAGGGTGTTATTAGGGCACTTGAACTATAGCTGCTACAGGGCACAGGGCGAAGAGGGTCTTCACTCTAGCTAGATCCTACAGCAGCACTTTCAATTAGTTTGCAGCCAGGAGACCACAGGCAAGAGCAGTAGTTACAGGGCCACAAGGACAGCAAGAGGTACCCACACAACACGGCCCTGCACTCAAGGACCTGCATGCCCACTTTGGAGAGCCATCCAGATGCTATCCATGTGCTCGGGCTTTTCTTTCCAGTAGGGAATTTCTCACCAATCTTTTATGTGGTTCTGAGAACAGAATCCATTACAAGTTTTTTGGCTCCTCATCTACATGACYGTGCCACCCTGGCTTCACCTCCTGGCCCCTCCTCTACTTTCTSTTCTCTTCTTGTCCTCATGCACCTTTTAAAGTCAGTTATTACTTCAACATCCATATTGTCCTACCAGCTCTGCCAAGGGTGACATTTTTAAAGAGATGAACAATCACAGTGACAATTTTGGGAGCAATCAGGCCTGGACACTGAAACATCCTGATGACTTGCACTCTTGAATTCCAGTCTCTGCTCCAAGCAMCACCTTCCTGCTTCCCTTGCTGCTCTGCACGGTCCTTGCCCATGTCACTGGTGGCATCAGCTGCACCAAGGGAAGTGGGTTTCTTGGTCATGATCCCCTCTCTTGGCAACAGGGCAGCTTAGCACAGGGCGGGACTTACAAGTCAAGTCCATGCAGCTCTTCAAAGCGCACGATCTCTTCTCCAACTACTTCAAAAGCAACCTGCAGGCAGAATAAAGGTTTCTGCCTGTTCTTGTTCTTGACGATATGGAAAGATGGGCCGCAAGATGAGCATTGACAGGTCTTGTGTATGTGCTTCCCCTACCTGGAGTTTGGCTGTCTACCTTTTTCCCTAGAAACTCCTGCAGGCAACTGGAAATGTTTTGAAACACGGAAAATAAAAAGTAGGCTTTTTTTTTTTGTTTTTATTAACACRAAAACTATTTAACTCTTTCGATGCTTCTGAACCTCAGCACAAATGCAGCAGAGCTTCCCCTTTTGTCCCCTCTAAGGCCAAGCTTGCTAACTAGACTTCGTCCTCAAAAGCTCAGTTAATGGCACATGGAACCGCCTGGGCTCGAACTCCACAGTGATCCCGCTTTTCCGCCTTTCCTCAGCACTTTTGTTTCTACCCTTCATTCTCACTTCAGCTTTTCTTCACCAGAGTGAGCCCAGGTGTGAATTGTTGTGTCTTCCCTGGCACCATGTCCCTGTCTTTGCTAATTGGACTTCAAGGATTATTTCAGAGCCTCTTCCTGCTGCAGGAAGCCACTAACCTATCTGAGGCTGAGCGATCCCAAGATCTCAGGCTGTAACGGCTTCCACCAGGGAATTCCCAGCAGGACTTTCTTTCTAGCATTTCCAGTCTCCAAAAATCTTCCTCTGTGACCCTACTTCACATTTAAGAATCATCAAGAACCACAAACAGGGTCTCCTAGAGGATATGGACATTCAGCATATGCCACCTCTCACACTGAACAGGCAGGAGGGGGTTCTGTCCCTCRCCACCTCTGAGCACTGTCCCACTGAAGTGGATTCAAATCACTAGTCTGCTGACCCCAGAAGCATTTTGACCTGAGGTCTTCCAACTCTCCTAAAGATGCTTCTAAGCAAGTGGCTCTATTTGACAGAGGGCTGGTGAAGAACTCAGTCCAGAACCTCCCGTAAGAATTTTTCACGTCAGTGGAGCACTCTGATGTCTAGACTACCAGCTGAGAAGATACTGCTGTGACTGCTGCCCTCTGATACTGCCAGCACCCATCCCTGGCTGTTTGTCACTCAGCACAGCAGCTTCCTAGAGCCCATTCTTCACCACTCACATTGTTCACGCGCTCTACAGAGAACCCGAGATTTCACTTGGGATGTTAAGTCTGGCAGGCAGGAAAATGGTTCTACAGTAAGTGTTACAGGGCTGCTTATTACCACAGCGAGCAACTAGAATTGGCAACAAGTAACAGCCACCTTCGCCGCTCCTGCTCCGGCCTCATGGTAGAGAAGTCAATCCCACGTGTGGGACCACAACAGCTCAGAGCATTAATGAGAGGAGCAGAACAGGACAGGGCAAATACTCAATGGTAGTAAGCTTCAGCTGTGCAAATTTAATCTGTCTGTGCAAGTCCGTCAGGGCCCTAAATCCCAGTAGTGAGCTAAAGCCCCTTAGCTTCCAAAGATCTTGTTTCTGGTTATTAAAAAACAGATCAAAACAAAACTCCATATTGTTCAAATAAACAAAACTCAACAAATAGTTTGGACTGTCTGGCAAGAAAGAGGTGTCCTCTTCATTATTTATTGCTTCCTTTCTATAGCTGTCATCTGTTTTTTGTTGTCTTTCCAGGTGGTGGCTCTTCCAGCATGTCAGACTCATTCCAGTGTCTCCCAGAGATGATTTCCCAATACTGGGATTCCACTTGTTCAGTTCTTTGAGAGGGACCTTTTATGCACCATTCATTGCACTGATATCCATGAGCCTGATCTGTGCAATATTGGACTCAAAGAGCAGCTCTTGGGGCAAATCTTTTATAGATTAATAACATGGATTACAAACTAGGCATCACAGACATCACAGGTCAAAGCATATCACAGTCAGACACACAGTTGAAATGGAACTGTGAAATTCAAGTGACTTGGTGCTGCTTTGTGCCTGTGCAGAACCCAAACAAAGGTCTCCTTGCTCTTCCAGGTAGGTCTGATGATTCTGTTAAGAGGTTTTAGGGCTGAAGCATGCAAAGGGCAGGAGGAAACAAGCTGTTTTCATGTCAAATGCACACACCAAGTAAGGAGGTAGGACCAACCTCATGCTCCACCCAAGCAGGTGTTAATCATTCCAAAGCTATGCTCTCACTGCTTCCATCCTGGCTGCTCTCAGGAGAGGTCTGAGACAGAGCAGCCCACGCTGCTATGAGTTGCTCAGGCACTCAGCACAAAGCTACACATGTAGAACCTTTATGTTTTCCTGTTGAGGAGTCTCTGAACCTTAAAAGTGCAGGTGTTCAAGCACCAAAAAGGGAAGGAATCATTTCTCTCTCATCTCCTACCTTCAGCCCAGGATGCCTTTTTGGATCATCCGCCTGAGTAGAGGAGTGAGGTAGAAATCTCTCCATGAGCACTAAGCAGCAGGAACATTGTTAAACTTTAACAGATTTTTTTTTTTTTTTTTGGTGCACAAATACAACCGATTTATCCTAGTGCAATTATAATTGTGTTTTATGCACACATTGCATTGATAAACTGACTGCAGCCAGGCATCTGACTTGGACTCTCTGTGGACGTGAGCCAGGACTATCAGTATAGAACAGCTATATTCAAGGGGTTGCAAACTGGGAAAACTGCAGCTTGCTTTCCACTTCCAGTTAGTGTCCATCTTTTAAAAGCTGGAGGCCAGAACTGGATGCAATATCCCAACATTGCTTTTACAAGCAATATTTACAGAAAACAAATTGCTTCCTGAACTTTGTTTGATACACAACTCAACTTTTGTTGATGTCCTTCAGGACTAAGCACTCATTTGTTTGCTTGTCCACTGATTCCAGTCTAATCTCAGCACACAATCTGCGCACTTGTGGTTCGTGGCCCTACTCTGATYTTGCACATGGCTACAGTTTCTCGGAAAAGTTGTAGCGCTGCTTTCTGCAGCATCAATCTTCACACGCCAGTTCATCAACCTGTGTCTGCAAGCTCCTTCTGTACCTTATTTGCAAACCCTCTGTTAATAAAACTCCATATGATGTTAGTTAAAATGCCTTATACAMATTTTAGGTGCCATATATTTTTATAGGTTACAGTTGTGAATTAGGATGAGGTTTTACAGTACCTGATGGTAGTTATGGGCAGGGAACATCTATTTTGAGAATCAGTTGAAGATACAACCTGAAACTCTAACTGCTTTGGCTGTAGTTGAGGCAATTTAAGTTGCCACTGCAGTTCAAAGCAGCGGTCCTGTCCTCGTCGTCCGCTTGCTCAGGTGCCATCATTAGCACAGTGATCAGTGTGGTCATACTGAGAGGCATCTGAGCATACTTGAAAAACAGACGTGGCCTTTACGACCGTGCCCACCTGGAAGCCGTGCAAATGCCCACAGTGCCCAGGCAAGGGGGCTCGCAGAGCAGCCACGGTGGCTTGTGGCCACTTCTGCCGGCAAGTGCCAGATCAAGCTATTTGGTGAGATTCCCACGGCGAGCAATCCCCGCTGGCACCGCGGCTCACGTCCCACCAGGGACTCCCTCCCCACATGGGTTCAGGGGAGGGAGGCAACCGTGTCCACACTGTGTTTCTTGTGCTGCTCTGTCAGTCTGTGAGTCGAGTGAGAGTTCTGTGGAGCAGCCGCTTGGGCTGTAGGTCCTCTAGGCCACGGGCAAGCCGGGCTGTGGTCAGTGAGTGCAGCCAGGCCTCGTCTCAGGTCAGCTGGAGGCCGCGGGCAGGGAAGCTGCGTGGTGACGAGGCCGCAGCCCTTCAGCAGGGCCTGCGCTCGGCCGCGGGCTCGTCAGCCCGGCACCCCGTGCGCTGCCAGGCGGCACCCGGCGGCGGGGCCGTCACTCGTGGGCCACGCGCTCCAGCGCGACGTAGAAGCTCTCCTTGTCGTCGAGGCAGTGCCAGCCGATGGGCCCCGCCTCGCAGTCGGCGCACACCAGGTACTTGACGTTGCCCACGTCGCGGGTGAAGCCCACGTTCTCGAAGGAGAACATGTCGCGCACCAGCCAGTGCTCCCGCAGCACGTCCCCGTCGCCGGCCGTCGCCGCCGAGGCCGCCTTCTTCCGCATGGCGGGCAGGAGGAGCTGGGGCGACAAGGGCATCACAGCCTGCCCRCCCCCGGGGGGTGCTACCCCCACCACACTCCCCGGCATAGGTACCACACCCCACCCACACGGCTCTGCAAGGGAACAAGCCCCTAGCAGCCCCATCCCCAGCAGCGTACTACACCCCACGGCACCGCTCTGCAGGGGTGCTACACCCTGCCTGCTCCTGGAGAGGAGCTACACCCCGCCTGACACCCCCACGAGGAGCTGCACCCACCTGGCACCCCACGAGGAGCTGCACCCCGCCTGACACCCCATGGGGCTCTGCACCCTGCCTGACATCCCATGAGGAGCTGCACCCCCCTGACACACCACGGGGCGCTGCACCCCGCCTGACACCCCATGGGGCTCTGCACCCCGCCTGACACCCCCACGAGGAGCTCACTGCCTGCTCCTGGAGAGGAGCTACACCCCGCCTGACACCCCCACGAGGAGCTGCACCCACCTGGCACCCCACGAGGAGCTGCACCCCCTCTGACACACCACGGGGCGCTGCACCCCCCTGACACACCACGGGGCGCTGCACCCCCTCTGACACCCCATGAGGAGCTGCATCCCCCTGACACCCCATGGGGCTCTGCACCCCGCCTGACACCCCACGAGGAGCTGCACCCACCTGACACACCACGGGGCGCTGCACCCCCCTGACACCCCATGAGGAGCTGCACCCCCCTGGCACCCCATGAGGAGCTGCATCCCCCTGGCACCCCCATGAGGAGCTGCACCCCCCTGACACCCCATGAGG
>PTEX01000267.1:494174-511983 GCA_003342815.1 Eudromia elegans | reverse complement strand
CAGGAAAGACAAAGCTGGTGAATAATTAATGTTTGACTGTACATTTCAAGCCATTAGCTTAACAGGACTGCAATGCAACCATCATGAATCAGTACTGCTCTCTGTTTCAGGGCTGCCCCGGCACTGATGTAGGTCCTGTTGTAGGTCCTGTGCAGCTGAGCAGCACTGACTTAATGCAGCCTCTTCCATTATCTTAAACCAATCTCTGTGGTCAGCAGCTCGTCCCTCGCTAGCTTTTCTCCAAGCCATAAACTAGCGACTGTYCTTAGTCACAACAGTCACACAAAGCTTCCTTTCCGTCCTTGCAAGCCCTCCATTCCTCTTTCCACAGGTACAGGTATCAGGTCTGCAAAGCTCAATCCTGCTCTTGCAGACCTAAGCCAGCACACCCCGAAACGCCCCTTCTCAAAGCCATGAGCTGCAAGGCACAAGCCTCTTGGTGCAGCCATCAGCATCTCYAGGACAGCAGGAGGAGCCAACAGCGACTGCTCGCTCGGCGCACTGCAGCACTTCTGACCTCCAGGCACAGAGGGCTCTTACCTGAGCGCTTGGTGGCCATTGGAGTGACGTTTGTCCAGTGTCCAGTGTGGGGGTCATACCTCTCAACAGAATTCAGTATGTTCAGCCCATCGTAGCCACCTGAGACAAAATACAGGACCAAAACGTGGGTCTGACTTCTAGAAAACCCTTCCTGTGTAGGAAGCAGCAAGATGCTGGCCTCCTCCTGAACATCGCGTAGCCCTGCGATTAGCACAACCCCCCACAACACACTTGGACCTCTACAACTTACGATGCCAGGCCCTGAGCCAGCTGCAAGCCAGGTCTCCACGAACTGAAACCTCCCTCCGAGCACCCGGTGCCTCCTGCAACATCCAGGCCCAGTGTTGGCTCAGGGTCTGTGCTGCTTCACCCCTCCAGCTGACACTAAGAGTCTGCATGGAGAACAAGCTGGGACGTCTTGAAAGTTGAAAGCCCCAAAGGCAAAGAGCTGTTTCAGAAGGGGATACACCAAGAAACCGCCTTGTGCTGCTTCAGAAAAGGGGCCGTGTGCTGGCAYACGCCTGGAGGGACTGCATGGGAAAGGTGAATTTGGGGGAGATAAGCGACACCCGCAAAGAAGTGGCTGATACCTGAGACTCCCCAAGGACAGGACTGCAACTGAAGCGGGTGGAAAACAGTGCCGTGCCCATCTTTTCTGAGGCCTGGGAGGAGCATCTATAGAACAAGCTTACTAAAGGCTTAGGGTGGTTTGCCCTCTAGCACTCTCACTGCATTCATAGCCGGTATGGACTCTGAAAATAAACGGAGCAGATGCACCCCTGTACTGCAGCTCCCTGCTGCAYCCCTAGGGTGTTCCCACCCCTGCCCAGCCCCTGCAAACCGAGCTGTTACGTGGCCCTGCTCATCCTTCTCACTTCAGCGGTCCCTCAAGCACAGGTTGACTGATCCCAGTTTGCTTCTAAAAGCATTTAGTGCAGTTACACAGCAGCTCCAGGCCAAGCCACTGCGATGGGGACTGATGTTTGCAGATAGAGCTGTGCAACACCTAGCGTGGTGAAGTTTGCAACAGCATCTTCTAGCCTGGAAACATGACTTGTGCTCCCTGCAGACAGAATCCGACTTCTTGTAGAAACCACAAAATTGCAGGACGCCCAGAGACCCTGAGGGTACCCACCGAGACAGTAGATAACTCCATTAGCCACGACAAGCCCAGCTCCTTCCCGCGCAGTCTGCATGTCCCCCAGCATGCTCCACTGGTCAATGTTTGGGTCGTATCGCTCCATGCTGGTGTGACGTCGGCTTCCATCAAAGCCGCCCGAGACGTAGATCATGTCTGCAACGTGGCACAGGGTTAGCTTCAGTGAGGCAGTCACCAAACATGCACACATGCCACGGAGCAACGAGGCCCTTGTGGATACAGCAAACCCACAACAACCCAAACTTGAGAAACACAAGAAAAACTATGGATCTTGGCACATTCTGAGCTAAAGGCAAACTCAGCTTCTTCACCCAAGCTTGCCACTTAAGCCTATCACATATCCAACAAATTAAACAAACATAAAACCCATCTRGCCCTAAAATCTGCTTTTTGGTGATGCTTATGATGTATTAAGCATACTAGTAGCAAAACAAGAGATGATCCAAAGGCCATGCCTGGATCAAGACCAGTTCCTTATCCTGGAGATTCTAATCCACAAATTTGTCAAGTATCGTTTTCAAAGGAATTGCATTTTTAGAGAACTTCCATTAAAATGGATGCATTAATGATCTAACATTTAATGAATAATATTTAAATGGTATCACGTTTTAGGAAGATACTCTAATTCTTCTGGTGTCCCCAGTACAAGAGGGATGTGCAGGGCTATGAGAATGATCAGGGGCCTGGAACATCTGCCCTATGAGCAAAGGCTGAGAGAGCTGGGCCTGTCCAGCCCGAAAAAGAGAAGGCTGAGAGGGTACCTGATCAGGGTCTACAAGTACCTCAAGGGAGGGAGTGAGGAGGATGGGGCTGGCCTCTTCTCAGTRGTGGCCAGTGATAGGACTAGAAGAAACGACCACAAACTGAAGCATCAAAAGTTCMATAGGAACTTAAGGAAAATATTCTTGACAGTGACACTGACAGAGCACTGGAACAGGCTGCCCAGAGAGGCTGTGGAGGCTCCTTCTCTGGAGATCTTCAAAACCCAGTTGGATGCCACCCTGTGCCACATGCTCTAGATGATCCTGTGTGTGCAGGGGTGTTGGACTACCTGATCTCTWAAGGTCCCTTCCAACCTTAAAGATTCTAACATATTCATTAGTACAGAATTACTCTAGTTTAAGAGTACAGGATTAGAGTGACTATTGTGCTAATGGCTAGCAACCTTCCTTTCATTTCCACACCCTTTTATCATTGCCTGTTAATACCCATTTTTTTTTCCTATTCTTATACTGCACATTCTTCATGTTCACATTTCCTTTTTTTTTTGCCATTCCCTCTTGGCTTTTGTTTTGCCAGAGTAAGCAAGATAAAAATCTTCTGCTTTGCTTTGTAAAGCAGCTTCCTCTTCTGAGTTTGTCCTGGGAAGCCTCCTCTGCACATGCTGCAGTTTCCCTCTCCCTCCAGTGCTGGATGAATCCAGCTGTACTCAGCAACACACTGCACAGTCACCACCCCAAGGGCTTTCCATTCCATGATCCTTCACAGGGCTCCCTTCCTTAATGTCAGACACGTGCTGTAAGAATGGAGACAGAGCCCATGTCAAGATAGGCAGGAAGTTTTCCATTTCTACACACAAATGATGAAAGTCAGGAACTGCAGACTCAAGTCTTTCCTCAGAGTCACCCCACTCCACGGATCCCAGCCTTGGGCACTCCAGGATGACAAGAGCCTTTACTGCCTTGTCAGGGCAGCGACCAGGACGTACCTCCAAGGGTAGTGGCTCCAGCCAGGCCTCGCCGCACATTCATAGGAGCCACAGAGTACCAGATACCATCCTCATCCGATGTGTAATCCAAGCACTCCACAGAGCTGAGGCGAGAGCGGCCATCGTAACCCCCAATCACATAGATGCGATCGTGCAAGGACACTGTGGCAACATAGCGCCGCTTACGGGTGATGCTCTGAGACGATAAAATGAATAAAAGTGTCAAGAAGAAGAAACAACATTGACGCACTGAAAACAGTCACTTATTCCATCCTCTCTTGCAGCTGTGCTGCAAAATGGCCCATTGCTAGAGAGGCAAATGGCACTATGGATTTACAGGATATGKCCCTGGATCAAATGCTTAGCTTTGTTTGCCTTCCTCTACCTATAGTCTGTCCTGGCTTGTCTCTTTTCTCAAGCCCAAGTCTCCTTGCACTACCATATTTTGCATTAAACACCATTTGTCTTATGTCATGATTGGATCTTTGCTGCCTCTTGGAGGTTTGCGTTCCTCTYGCTGACATCCTGCATATATCATCAATGGAAAAATATGGACATTTGGAAGACCTGATGGAAATTTCTGAAGCTTTTCACCTCCAAAAATAAGAGGATTTTGGGAAAGCAGGGAATACTTTTTTTTTTTTTAAATGAGATTACTGGTTACAAGGAAGAGGCAATTCTCTTCCTTTTCACACAAATATAGGCAATTTTAAATCTGAGTAGAAATAGACCTCAACACAGGAACTTCCACTTCTCTCTCTTCCCTACCATCTCCCRTTATGCTCAGAAGTAATGAAACCACAGAGGTCGTACAGCCTGTCCCAACACAGGGCTGACTGCACTATTCCTGCTGACATTTTAACTGTCCTCACTAAACTTCAGAGCTTAACACCCTCTTAAGACAAGTGTGACACCARAGAAGATGTGGGTCTCAGTAGGCTCTGGCTCTCTGCACGCTCCTCTAATTAAAAACATAACCACAACAGAGCTCGATTAGTAAGTTTTCAAACACTGACCAATTTCAGCATTCTCTTTGTAAACCTCAGCAACTCTAATAAATGTAGGTCAAAAATTCTAAGTAGATGACAAAAGACCATGCCTGGACAGAGATGTTATATAGTCAATGCCTTCTTAGCACCAGTCAGTCAGTGTTTGCTGGAACCATGCCTGTACATCTCAGTGGTCAAAAACAGTCCCTTACTGGCAAGAAACTCCACTCCTGAGTCTTCGGGTCGTATTTCTCCACAACATCAATAGGTGACTGCTGGCTGCCAAAGCCTCCGATCACAAGCAGGACTTCATTCGCTCCTAGAGCAAAGAGGGAGAGCAAAGTCGCAGTCAAGTCAACCTCTTCACAACCAAAGGCGGATTTCAGGGGAATCAACCGAGAAAACAGAGTCTTCCCTCATGTGTGAGGCTACCTCTAAATCATCGCTCTTAATCGSTGCTTTGAGTATTGGCATCTAACACAGGTATCAGTCACCTGGGTTTCCTATCATCAAATAGGGAAGAAGAGAGTGGGAGAGAAAGACTCTTCCAGGGATGTGGAGGAACACAGCTAATTCCCATGTTCAGGATTGTCTACTGCAAGAGTCAGTCTCTTGTAACGTTAGGGGGTATCTCAGAAAACCTGTTGGCTAAATGAGGCACTAAAGTTCACTTGTTTATGCCTTCTTCTCCACAAAATCTTTGCAGACTTTCAAAGTCTGCGGCTGAAGGAGGATGGCTGCTCCTTTGCATCCCTTTCCCAAAGCAGGGCCTTCTCTCCTCATTTATAAGTGGCATCCAGACCAGATGGTGCTTTTCTTTGTTCACCACTTCACTGAGGATCTAACTCCATCTCAATCTTTGACTTTCTTATGTTATAACCAGGGAGATCACTATCCTACGTTGCCATCATGATAAAAATGGACAATTCTACAACTGTTCCAACAAAGACAAGAAGTCATAAACACTAATATTGATGGCAAAATGGAGAGCTGAGGGAAAGATATTTCCAAGAACCATTAAAAACAAACAAACAAAGACTCCTCACTTTTTCATATAAAAAATGAGAGGTAACAAAGACGCTCATATTTTTATCATCTCCATTGAACGTCATTGTTTGAAGAATATACTAAAAACATTAAGGAAAAAATTTCCTCTGATGTTTGTGTGTCTGTGCCACAGAAACCTTTGAAGAATTCACAAAGTATTTTCTCAGGAATTGTTTAAGACTCGAGTATTTTATTTCAAAGCTGCTTTCTTTCTCCTTTCTTTTCTTTGAGACCCTTTTTTTATTTTCTCCCTAACAGTTAAACCAGACCTATGACCTAGAAAGTTTTAGCTCGCTGGTTAATGATTGTCTCAAAGGTAGGTTTCTATTACAGTTCTAAAAACAGACAAGAATCCCTAGGATCCCTTGACATTTTCTATAAAAGAAAACTTGACTAATGTTTAGAACTGTCCAAATTTTCATCGAAAAAGGACTGTGCATCAAAGAAAGATTTAAAAAGTCCCAGTATGCCACAAAGTAAAACCCTGCTATCTCGAAGTAAAATATTATAAAAAAAATCAATTGAGAAGGATGYAGAAGAGAGATCTAATGATCTGGGATTTGGAAAGCCTGCAGTTAAACATGACATCTAAAAGCAAACCATTTCATTTTGTCCAAGAGAACATTAACAGGCAAGTTATCTCAGTTTATAAGTAACACATTGTAAGAGCAATAGCACATGGATAATGAACCAGTGAAAAAACAGGGCTGAATCCCTAAGATTCAACTGAAATTTAGACTAAAAATAGGGTGTACAATTTTTACCTGTGTGAACAATTAAGGAATAAAACAGTTATGTGATATGCCTTTCATCAGCAAAACTGTTTTAATCAAGAACAAAATTAAATGTCGTCTTCTAAAAGGCTGAACTGAACTAGTTGTCACTGAAATTGAGGCAGGATGTTGCCAGAAAAAGAAAAAGAARAAAGGAAAAAAACAAGGAAACAAAAAAGAAAAATAATAGTAACATTCCCCAGAGGGCAAAAAGAATCTAATCAATTTGTCTATGACAAACCTAATTTGTCCTCTACCTTTAAATCATTTTCTGTCTCCTAAAACAATAATAGGAAAAGGGCTTGGAGGGGTTTTCAGAGTCCCTTTCTAAAACAGAAGCAGCAGCACAGGAGAACACCTTGAAAGACTTGCTTGAGGGAAGAAGTGTCAGCGCTGGCACTGTGAGTGCACCTCGGATAAAGGCATGACAGACACTGGGCAAGGAGAGCCTGAAGACATGAAGAGGAGTGCCAGGTGAGGAAGGGCCACTAAAATACTTCTGCTGCTGGTCATTCCTGCTGTTTCATTTACTCCATGTGCTTCCAAATCTAGGTCAAGTGGTTTCCCAACAATCTATAGATGGTAGGAGCTACTGAAATAGCAAAAAAGCCCTTCATGTCTGTGCTTCAGCAGGACTAGGAAAAGAGCAACGTACTTCTGCAAGGAAAGAGGCACCTCTCCGTTTCTCCCTTTGTGCCTTCCCTTCTTGGATTCCTTGTCAAAAACTCCTCTCCAGTCTAACATTGCTGCCTCACCTCTCAGCTCTTCTGATTTAACACCGCTGCCTTCTTAGGCAGGAAGAAACTTTCTGCTCTTCTTGGAGCGCTGCACACTGAGACAGACTGATCTGGAGGCACAGACAGCTTAGAAAGAAAATAGTCACGTACCTGTGCTTTGTTCCCAAGGCCTGCTCTGTACCACGGGACTGTGCATTGGCACAAAGCACTTCCGTACAGTTACAACACCAGACAGTGTGTATAATACCACACACGCCGATGCCCCAGACCTTCTGTGTCCTGTCCTTTGCTGCTCACCTAGACGGGCTCTTGTCCTGGGTCCCTGCATCTGACTCCGCAGCTCAGGCCGAAGATGAAATTTCTTAGCTTCGTCTACAAGGTCTCTGCACTGCAGACTGCATCGAATAAAAGGCTGGGGAAAAAAAAAAAAAACAAAAACAAAAAAACCCACAACAGACACATAAGTCATGGGTACATATGATGTATTTTAAAAACCTTAATAAGAACTGCCCTCGAGTCAGCTCCAGCCAGTTCAGACAGCATTAACCTGATCTGTGTGCTGTCTGTGGCCAGCAGTCTCAGAGTAAAAACACTGCACATAAATAAAGGGAAAGACAACTTAAGACTAGAATGCAGCTGAAAAGATGGTGCAAATTCTGAAAAGATCGATTTATCATGCGATATCTAGCACCACAGGTGTTCTAATGAAAACCAATATATTACAAAACTAAGGAAAATCAACATCTGAGCCAGCAGAAGCACATCTAGGAACTGGCAGCGAAACTACATTTGAAAACACTTTGGCTAGACCAGTCACACAGAATCAACTCTCAAACAGGCACCTTGCCATTGARGAAGAAACAAGGAGGAGAAAAGACACTAGGCAGCTTTGCTGGTTCTAGGAGTTTGATCCCTATACTGGGCACACATGTGAACTAGTTATTTTGGTACCAGACACTTTTGCATTGGCTTAATTTTCAGTTTAAGCTGGACTATAACAACCTAATTCAACACATTTTAGCCCTGGCTGAGCTACCTGTGTATTAGCTGACCTCATTTAACAGTCTGCCAACTCCCATCACCATCACAGGAGAACACTGGCTTGAAATTATCCGTGCCTTTATGTCAAGCCTAATTCTAGGGCAGCCTCGCTTCTTGTCGGAATTACATTTTTACTGCAGACGCCAAATAATCTCTTTTCATTTTCCACATGTTGCTTCACCTCTGCAATACTCCAGCCACACAAAGAAAGACTGGCTATAACTCTGAGCTGTGTGGTGGCTCTGGAGCTGAGGTGCTGCTGCTCGTTTCTTTCAAGGTAAGTCCATCTGCACCTGCAACAGCTTCTGCTGAGGCCCTCTGCAGCCATGTCCTCGCTAGGGACCCCTTGTCAGTAGCTTCTTTCTGCCTAAAGAAAGAGAACTGCTCTTGTTTATGAATTGAGGACAGAAGCCCAAGAGATGGCCAGTAGGTCAGGAGACAGGCAAATATTTCCATATTTGGGACTTATTCAGCAGGGCACTCTCAGCTGAATGGGGCAAAGATCACGGTTTCAGCATCGAAAAGCACAAAAAAACCCCCCAACACCAGTAGAAAAACTACTTTTGATGGATTCTGTTAGGACAGCAGGGGCCAAACCAGGGAACATAACAGCCACCACAGCCACTAGCCCCTCGCTGCGTCGTGCCCAGGGCCGCCGGCTGCGGATACCTCGGTGTCGATGACGTCGGTGATGTAGCGCGGGGTGAGCAGCGGCATGCGCACGTACTGCAGCAGCTCCGGCAGCGACGCTTCCCGCTCCTTCTTGGAGTGCTTCACCCAGTTTATAACGGCCTCAAAAACAGGCTCTTCAGAATCCACCTGGAAAGAGCAGGCACACACGGATCAGACTACAGGGTATTTCAGCAATGGGTCATGAAGGAGACAACTTTCAARCTGCTGACATTGCTTAACAGCTAGAAAAAGACGGTGATCATTTGAATCTATATTTACATGACCTATGAAATTTCTGTTATTTTCTTTTTCCTAACACTACATTTGTCTTTTTTTTCTTTTCTCCCCCCCTTACAGTTGAGATCAGCAAGTGACAGTACAAGTGCCTGAAAAGTGAGCTTCAAAGACACAGAAAAGCAAGAAGTCGAGAGCCACAAYATGTTGGGAGGGAGCTCCCAAAAGGCAGCCTCTCCCAGGGCAGCTCCCTCGAGTTCCCAGCAGAGCAGGATTTACCTCGTTGCAGAGCGGAAAGAACCACCTCAAAGCCAATGAGAGACAGGCTGCCTTTTCAAGGAGTCAGGACCCATTTAACCTCCTGTAGCCCCTAGCTCATGCAACAACTTTTTAAAACCTTGGACATACTGCCTATACATGAGGTCTTTTACTTGAACTTGTATTTTAGAAAGCATAAAATACAATCTTGGCTGTGAAGAACCTCAGGGTTTGAATACAACTGCCCCGACCCCAGGTTATTTCTCTCTCTACTTAGGACCAGCATGTGCAAGTGCCTACACTACTCCYAGATATTATATGCACTAAACCACCTAAAGTTGATACTTCTAGAGAACTGGACAGCTTTACAAGTGCAACAGCCTGTGCACACTGAACCCAGCAATGCAAATCCATCTATGAATGATTACTGAAAGAGAATAAATTGTACAAAGACCTGAGGGAACAAAATCTRTATCTAAAAAACACATGCAATATCATCCGTGTGTCACAGAATGACTGAGGTTGGAAGGGACCTCRGGAGATCATCAAGTCCAACCCTCAAAGCATGTTGYCCAGAGTCCCATGCAGACAGATGTTGAATAAGGTAGAAGACTTCACAGTCTCTCTGGACAACCTGTTCCTCTGTTCTAGTTTGTGCCCTTGTTTCTTGCTTTATTGCTGGGCACCACTGAAAATAGTCTGGTCCTGTCCTCTCTACCCGTCCCCTCAAGATACTTGCTGTAACTCTGACTCCCTCGCACGTTCATACATTCTGCAGGGTATGAAAGCAGCAGAGAGTTGTGTGCGGGGGGAGGACACCTGCATTCCTAGAGCTGCTCAGTAACTTGTACAGGTCTACAAACAGAAGTGAAAATCTTGGGAGTATTCCCAATCTAGGCRTTGATACAACCTGTCTCCATAACCTCTGCAACTTCCTCTAAGGAAAGCAGGGGTCAAGAGAACAGGAGTTCTGCAGAGGTTATTCATTGTGACAGTCCTATCTGCAGGGATGCCTTGCATGTGGATAATCTGAAACTGTTCAGTCTCATATGACATATCTGTCYAAAACTTACGAGAAAGTACCTGGAAAAATACTATCAAATTCATGGACTGTGAGAGAAGTCCATGCTAGGACAATGGACTAATTGCCCCTAATTTCTAACTGGCTTTTAAGTGCTTTGCACAACTGCAGTACCTTCCAGGTTTTACCTGAATTTCATCACACTTGATGAGCTTTTCAACCTCTTCTTGATTTAACAAAATAAACTCTTCATGCTGAACAACCTCTGGAAAATGTTTCTGGCTGAAGACTTCTGCAGCTTGCATTAGATCAACGCAGTTGTGTGTCTCAGCAAAATCCCGAATGCCCAAACAATTTGATGGATCCAGCTGGCTTTCCAGGAACTCACAGCAAGCTTGTTTCACACCTAGGGATAATTGGAGCGGTGAAGGAGCACTGCATGCTTGAAATCAAACCACTACCTTGAAAGAGCTTTAGAAAAGCATCTTCTAAACAACAGTGAAAACAAATTCAAATARCAAGCTCAAAAAAATATCAGAGAAACAGACCTAGGCAAATATTTCTACAGAGAAACATGAAAACACAAAGCACTAGACCACACATGTGAGAACTTGGGTATTTCATTTAAATGCAATAAAAATAATGTGGTAATAGGAAATGATTCAAATATGAACCTTACTCATCCTCATGGTTTATAAACCAAAAATACAGCACTAATGGATGTGGCTATCAGATTTCTAGGTTTTCTCCAATGTCTTTTTGATAATTGCCTGGGTTTTGTGGATTCTGATAACTTTACAGATTCACAGAAAGGGTGAGGTTGGAAAGGACCTTKGGAGATYATCTAACCTCCACTCCCYGCTCAAGTAGGATCATTGGCATCACAGGTAYGACGTGCAATGACATCGACCAGGCTGCTATGATYCAGACACACTACGATGGCAAGGTCAGGCAATTTCAGGGACTTGCTTACTATCAGAAGTCAATTTGACAGTGATATTTATGTCTTAACCCACAGTCCCTCCTGATAACACTCAGGCAGAAGAACWATAGCCCAAAGCATGGAACAATACTGTGTTTTATTATCTTTTTTTTTTCTACTACCAGTGAAAGCAGAACTCACAAGACAGCCCAAGCAGTTTGATGTAAACTATATAGTTTCAATACACAAGGGCCTCGAATTAATGTAGCACTTATAAATATCATGCCTCCCATGACTTCTTTACTGAAGGTCAGACAACCCACGTCCCTGAACAGCAGCAATTGTGCAACTTGTGTTGATACTTGACAATTACCTTTCAGCTGAAGCAGACACGCTGCTGGAAGCAACTCTTGGACGTTTTCTACTGTTACATGCACAGTTTCTGTATACACAAAGTCTAGCAGGATTTCCATGGTAGAAGCTGTCAGTCCCTGGATATCTACATAGGGTTTATCTTTCTCTGAAAGCTGTAAATCAGAAGGAAAACAAAGGTTGATTTCAGAAATCTCATCAAAAAGCCAACAACAACCAACAGTTCCTTAAAGTGTGATCTGTCAGAGAAGCTTCAACAGTGATTTTGTATTTTTATTCTTGTGTTCACTGAGAGAATAAAGGGAGTGAATTTCTTCACAAAATTCACCGACAGAGGGAATAAAACAGTTTTTTTATTATTAGGGAAGCCAGTCAAACTGCACTGTAAATGGAACAAGCTGAGATTTAAGATAGCAGAAGTTGTGTGCCRTTTGCTGATGACATCTAACCTCCTTCCCATACAACTATTCCATGCTTTACTAGACAGGACACTTCAGTAGGGTTATTCCCTGGGCTCAACGTATATGGTGTGCTGCAGCTTACAGAGTCCCTACACTGACCACTCTACACTAAAACCAAATCAAATTTAAAAAATCTCCCTTAATTGTTCAATTCCTGGTCCATTCTGCAACCTTATGATGAAAGTCCATAAAAAGAATGACTAAGTACAGGCCAGAAATTTCAGAATTGCAGGTTAAATGGAAATKTAACTTGAACAGCTGAAAGTGATAGCATATACAGTGACAGTACTTAAACAATCTTGACTCTGTGCCCTTTCCAGCTGGAGCGGTACACTGTCATTTTATCAGCTATAGGGTACATTATTTTGGAACATCTTTTTTCCTAAGGAATGCTACTGTCTCAGCCAACCTTTGGGAACAAGAAGTTCAGCAGAGTCCCCCAACACTTGCATTTGCGTAGCTACAGAGCTGAGACTATTTCAGAGAGCATCAGTTCTTAGTGCTTTGTGCAGCCATCGCAAAGCTGCTCACGTGACACCCGGTGCTTCACGAGCAGTTGTGGACCACTAATCTCATCCTGCACATGGGTGTGAGCTTGTCAGCACGACCAGACCCGAGCTGAGAGGAATCTCTCCAGGAAACACGCTGCAAAACCCGGCTCTTTTCTCCTGTGAGTGCCGAGGACGCAGTCAGTGGCAGTGACTCGGATGAAAGCGCTTGACTTTTCTTGCCAAGAGGGAGATTACAGCTGGTTACAGGCAGGGGGAGCAGGGACTCTCTGAAGATAAAGTATGATCAGCGCACGATCACTTGGCGTAGGAGCTACCACAGCTAGGGAAAGAGGACATGATATAGAAGAAGAGAAGATAAGAGCTGTCAGTGGGATTCCTACAGAGATGCTGGATTACACAGCAACAGAAGGGAAGAATTACTCGTGCAGCCTGAACCACTTCTGCAATGCATTTATAGTAAACATAGGAGTGCATGGTGACACCCAAAGCTGTTTGAGGAAAGTGGCTGATCAGGTTTATTGACACAAGGAACAAACTTCATGGCATCCCAAAAACCAGAAAGGTGCAGCAAGTTATACTTTGCCTGACCTGCCACATGACAGGCAACCTAGACACTAAAAAAAAACCAAAAACCCAAAACAAACAAACAAACAAAAAAAACCCGAACAAAAAAAACACAAAAAAAACAGCTGCAAAGCTGTTTTGTGCAACAAATGAAAGACATGGGTGTCGCCAGAGCTCCGAGTCAATCGGATAAGATTCATATGACTGCAATGGRCAAATGAAGATGCAGATCACCTAGAGTACTTGGAATAAATTGAGGTCACAGAGAGCAGTTGATCAGAGACTACAATGATGCCAAACCTATCACAGCAGATTGAATTGAGTGAGGTGGAAGCCCTGTTCTTCGGGGCTCTGTTTAGAGCTGGTAAAAAAGGTCCTGCTCCCAAAACTAATATTCAATGATCAGCTGCACACAAACTCTCTGTATATTGCTGACCAAACACTAACTGCACGGGTAACACCCACATAGAGATGACCAGCTCTGTCTCTCCCTGTACGTGACACCGTTCTGCAGTGCTTTACTCACTTGTTATTTGGCTTACAGCTTACCCACATGCCAAGGCTACTKGGATACAAGAAAACATTTCAAGAACCTTCACACAAGGTACATGATACTAAACAACTTGGAGTGTTTGTAGCAGAGCTGCAAAGAAGGATCTCAGCACAGAGACAACCCGATTCTGAACGTCCTGTTCGGACCATCGGCTGAGACTGCACATGCACTCCCAGCAAACTGCATCCAGTGAGTCATGTACTGCTGTTGGGACAGAGATAGTCCCTTTTTGAGCAGATCCAAAGATTAGGACTTGAACAAGATACCTAYCATTTATTTTATTAATAAGCATTAGAAAGGTGAACAAAAATCAAGTACTAGAAACTGCTCTGCAAATCTTAAACCCCCGTGAAGTCTCCAATCAGTCTGTGCTTAGAAGCAATGCAAAATTGCAGGCAAAAGACTAATACTCTAAAGAAAAAAAAAAAGCGCAATATGAGAAGCTTTTCTTTAGCAGGCGTTTGGTGATATGAGACATCTCCCTGCAGCTCTGCTGTTAGAACAATTTCAGATTATTTTTTCCTTTTCAGTGTTTCATACTTGAGTTCTGCCAATCAGCATCAAGTACAACGAAAAGCCATCACTACGCTCCAACTCAAGCACGTTTCTAATGTGTCATAAAACACACGCATCAGTCCAGATCCAGAAACCAAATGCATGTCCAGGAAAGTACATTCCTGTAGTAAATCCACACATACATCACACAGCTTACCCTGTGTGGGAGATAGGATCTTCCCGGGGTTCAGCCTTAGATTTTGGAAGTATACATCTTACCACTATCCCCACCTCCTTCTTATTCTTGCCTTTCACTGATGTAGATACACAAAAGACTGCTGTAAAACCCCTTCCAATTTCTTCTTACAGGATGCAGAAAGAGAAATGCTGGCATGACAGTGATAATGTGGCTCAATGCATTCTGGAAGACATTTATAGTACAGTGGAATGATCAAACAAGAATCTGAAAAGGAAGACATTCATAGTAGAGTGGGATGATCAAATAAGAATCTGAAAAGAAAGACAAGACCTTTATTTTCAGCATAAGAAGATAATTTTGATTTTTTTCCTAATGAAAAAATAGAGTATCTTGTAGAAATATTTAAGAGAAGATAAACTAACTTCTTCCTGAGGCAGAGCCAACGATCAATTCTCATCTCATCCTCAGTTATGTTAATGTGTCTAAACAAAGGCAGAAACCCCAGTGCAAAACTAGGACACAAAACAAAAACCAAATACACAAAAAAAGCAAATGAGCATTTGCTAAAACTGCTCTTTGGAGGACAAGCAGAGAAGTGTCAAGAGCTAAGGGTTCAACAGGTGAGAACGGGCTTCTCCTCTCCTGGAAAACAGAAAAAGAAGTCAGTAGGAAGTAAGATTGAGAACTTCTGACTTGAACAGTTACTTTTAGAAGTGAGCGAAGGACAGAAAGGAGAGGTGCGTGGATTAAGAATGCAGTTTTCTATGGTGATAATCTCAGATGATAGTCTCAGTGCTACTCTGACTGTGCAGAAACGTGAACGAGATCCAAGGGACACAGGGCATGACCCAGAAACCAGTTCTGAACACAGCCTTGTGTAGCTCGAGTGGGACAAAAACCATGTGTTGCCACCAAAACATATGCTGCAGTCCCCAAATTTGCAGGAGGTGACTGATGAGTTGCAAAAGCACCCTTGTGGAGACCACTGGCCCACAATGCAACAGAGCATTTTGAGGTTGCACAAGTTATAGGCAAAGCTGAAACACTCCAGACCCGCAAGAGTTTGGATGGCAACCAAACGCTCTCCCATTCCACTCACTGAAGTGCCTGTCATTACCACGTGTAGGAAGCAGGTCCACTTTGAGGCTTACCAAGCTGACGTTTCTTGGCAAGGGCATTCCCCGGCACGCACATCGGAACCGCACACGCCACTTAGCAGGGTTGTTATTTTGGGGGCTCCATACAAAAACGCAATATGGGAAGAAATACAAACTAAGCAAAAAAGGAAAACCCTTCAAGTAGCAGCAGTTTGGAAGTGGTGTGAAGCAATCATACCCATTGTGCACTGGATGCCCTTATTTTCCTAGAAAAAGGATATATCTAGGAAATGAGGTCACTACAGTGATCAAAATGAGAGTATAAAGGAGCAAGAAGGGCTTGTCTCAGGGTAGATCCAAAGTACATCAATTGCTGTTATCCTTAGCTTTTGTTAGCAGCCACAAAGACCATTCTGTAAGACGTAAAGTGACCTGATCTCTGTAGACAAAAAGCCCAGGAAGTCAAAGGAACTGACAGGAACACAGGGGTAAACAGAAAGAGTCTGTTCAACTGCTGGGGACCTTGAAACCATTGCTAAATAAAGACCTGTAGCCTTCAGGGGCTGAATTTCTCTGTACTTTTATTAAAGAAAAAAAAAATCCATACGCAGAGAAGGTGCAACAATCTGTCAAATTTGCAAAATTCATAAGAACACAGATAAAAAAAAAGCATGTATGTGGTTGACTCATCTATTTTTTCCTGCTTTGCACCTAGAGAAATTAAGACACCCATTCATCTCCAAAATACACATCTCACATCCAGTCTAAAGACCTGGATCWCTACAGGCTAAGACAAAGAAAATGATTCTGTCTTGAGAGGACTATTGGGTTGGCAGGTAGGTTTTTGGAACTTTGGGCTGCTTAGTCATTATTCTCCCTGCTGACAAGGAAGTTGCTATGACAAGGAAAGGATCTTATRTAAGACACCACAAAGACTGAGTCARACTTACAAGAGACAAGGCCAGGTCGGCATCGCCTATCTAACAAGTCCCAGATTTAGCTTAAATATTACATTTCAGTGCTCTGGCAACGTAGCATGAAGTTAATTTMAGTGCCTACAACAGGCAGTGCGAGAGCAGAGATTCTCTCCGGTGACATTTGCAGAGCGCAGCGCTCGTCGCTTGCGGCGTCACCCCCGACCACCTGTCCTTGATGCCGCGTCTCTTCGCCAGGGCACCAGCCCAACTGCAGCCAGGGCAAAACCCAAGCCACGACATCAGTTAAGGACCATCCATTTCAGCTTTGCCACTGCTGCCTTAATTCACCACCTGCACTAGGTGCCCAGCTCTGCTCAGCCTCGTGCTGGCACCCTGCGTGAGAGAGATAGCTGGAGAAACCAGCAGAGGCACCGGCGGCCGCTGGTCACTCAGCTCAGAGCGTCAGCTCGCCGGTGCCCGGGCCGGTGGTTTGGTGCGCAGTGACACAGGACCATGGGCCCAAATGCAGCCTCAAATTCTCGCCGTGCCACTACTGGGTGATCCAGACCCAGCGCACAATGGAGCAACCAGTGCCACAACTGGGCCACCTGGGGCCACGACGGAGCAGCCCAGTGCCACGCCAGGGCGCCTCAGTGTCACGCAGGGACAACCCAGCACCGCGACGGAGCCAGCGGCGGCACAGCGAAGTGACCTGCACTGATGATGGAGTGACCCAGCTCCCTGGGGAAGCGACCTGCCCCCAAAGAGCCATCCAGCACCGCCCAGGCCACCTAACGCCCGGACCAGGCAACCCAGTGCCAAACAATGCCACGATCGGGCAAACCAGCATGCCAGCACCACAACCAGGCAGCCCAGGGCCGCGAGCCAAGACCAAGGAAGGGACCTGCCACCACAGCAGCCACCCAGCACCGCGACGCAGCAACCCAGCATCAGCAGGGCCACCTAAGGCCACCACCTGGCGACCCAGAGCTACAAGAGAATGAGCGGGGGCCACGGCTGGACGCACCAGCCCCACGGCAGGGCTGCCCCACACCACGGCTGGACGCACCAGCCCCACGGCAGGGCTGCCCCACACCACGGCTGGACGCACCAGCCCCACGGCAGGGCTGCCCCACACCACGGCTGGGCCAACTAACGCCACGACCAGGCAACCCTAGAGTGACCTGGCAACCCGGTGACACAACAGAGCGACCTGGCGCCACAGCCAGGTGACCTGGCGGCACCACCGGGCCAGCCGCTGCCCTAAGCGGCCCAGTACCTGATAAAGCAACCTGGCGCTGCGACCAGGTAGCCAGCACCATGACGGAAGAAGCTGGTGCCCCAACCAGACCACCTAACGCCGCGTCCAGGCAGCCCAGCAGCACGGCGGGCTGTGCCACGGCTGCGAGGGGACGGCCCGGCGCCGCAGCGGGGCTGCCCACSCCGGCGCCGGGAGCCGCCGCGGCGCGGGGCGGCCCGAGGGCGCACCGACCTCGCTCGTGAACATGGCGCAGAAGTAGTCGCTGCAGGCGGCCAGC